>JAWQRJ010002197.1:0-14019 GCA_033557515.1 Diorygopyx duplodentatus | reverse complement strand
ATTTGAATGGATCAACTACTTTCAGTAGTTTGGATGCTACATGTGGTTTTTATAACATTGCTCTCGATGAACACTCAAGTAATTTGTGTATTCGTAAGTTGTATTTGTAAGTTTTTAAGTATGCCCTTTGTGATAAAAACGGCAAGTGAAGTGTTTCAAGAAGACTTCAATAAAATTCTTCAAATGCTCGGGGTGAAACTTTACATAGATGATATACTTGTACATGACAACACAAGAGAAGAACATGATACGGTACTGGAAAATGTATTTAAAATTGCTGAAGAAAAAAAGGTTAAATTTAATCTAGAAAAGTGCAAATTCGGTTTAAATAAAGTAAAATATCTGGGTTATAAATTTTCACAGGAAGGTATAGAGATAGATGGAAAAAATCAAGCAATCGTGGAAATGCCTACGCCAAAATGTAAAAAAGATGTGCAAAGATTTTTGGGATTTGTAACCTATATAGGACGTTTCATCAATGACTTGTCTACTAAGACAAAGCCGCTGAGAGATTTGATTAAAGAAAATCATATGTGTAATTGGGGAAATGCTGAAGAGAAGGCATACAAATAATTAAAACAGATAGTTATCAACAATCCAATTCTTAAATACTTTGATAAAAAGAAACCTTTAACGATTTCGGTTGATTCTACTTATGGCTTAGGAGCAGTTTTACTACAAGAAAATAGATCTACTCAGTTTGCTTTGAAAGCTTTAAATGAAACGCAACGTAATTATGCACAGATTGAGAAAGAATTATTGGCAGTGTGCTTTGGTTTGGATAAATTCTATCAATATAGCTATGGAAATTTAATTACCTTTGAAACTGATCACAAACCATTAACAACCATAATAAAGAAACCTTTCAATAATTGTCCTGCAAGACTGCAAAGGATGCTCTTATCATTACAAAAATTTCAAATTAACTTAGTATACAAACCTGGAAAACTATTAATACTGGCAGACACTTTGTCAAAAGCTAATATAAATGAAACCTACAAAGAAAAAAATGATTTAGAAGCACATGTTGTTTGTGTTAGAGAAAAGAAAGTTAACCTACAAGATGAAAGATTAAAACATTACAAAAAGAAACAGACAACTTTCTTAATAGTTTGATAAAAAAATGTTTTATTTCCAAGATATTTGACAATACATTTGATATTTCAACAACAGAACTATTTCAACTACTGATTAAATTTTACATCATGTACGAGACAGGATTCGAATCCATATCTCCCGCTTGAATATAGAAATCCAATATCTTACAGATGACGAATTCCCTTGTGTTTCATGTAGGACACGAGTAGGCCCCCAATTGCTCAATTGGTCAGAGTGCCCACTCGGAAAGTGGAAACGACGGATTTTTTCCTCATTTATATTCATTCGTGTTTCCTATTTGCGTGGTATCGAGTGTGTCTTGCTAGGTTGCCTTTGTCATTAGTTGAATAATTACAAAGTGAACACTTGTGCTGTTTCTCATTTGCGTGGTATCGAGTGTGTTTTGCCAGGTCGTTTTTGTGGTTGGTTGAATAATTACAAAGTGGACACTTGTGCTGTTTCTCATTGGCGTGGTTTCGAGTGTGTCTTGCCAGGTTGCTTCTGTCATTAGTTGAGTAATTACAAAGTGGGCACTTGTGCTGTTTCTCATTTGCGTGGTTTCGAGCGTGTCTTGCCAGGTCACCTTTGTGGTTGGTTGAATAATTACAAACCGGACACTTGTGCTCTTTCTCATTTGCATGGTTTCGAGTGTGTCTTGCCAGTATTCTTTTATGATTAGTGGAATAATTACAAAGTAGACACTTATGCTGTTTCTCATTTGCGTGGTCGAGGGTGTGACTAGCCAGGTTCCTTTTTTGATTAGTTGAATAATTACAAAGTGTGCACTTGTACTGTTTTTCATTTGTGTGGTTGAGGGTGTGTTTTGTCATGCTGTCTTTGTAATTAGATGAAAATTCACATTGCAAACACTTGTACTGTTTCTCGTTTGCATGGCTGAGAGCATGTCTTGTCAAATCCTTTTTGTAATTTGTTGAATAATTACAATCTGGGCACTTGTGCTGTTTCTCATTTGCGTCATACTTGTCATCTTTTTGTTTTGATGTCACTGTGGAAGCATCACATTGGGATTGCTTTTCGTCACGATGATCTAATGTATGTAATTCTAACTGAAATTTTGAGTTTACAGTGTAAGTACACTTGTCGCATTTAAATACCTGGTGAATTTCTGCTTCTCTCGCATTTTCTCTCTTATCCAATCTGAAATAAGCGATAAATTTATAGTAAGCTTACGTTTATTAATTAACTATTGTTTATGTAAAACATGTTTTTCTAAACTGAACAGTAAAGGAGCTTCTTGTTAATTGGTCAATAATGCACGTAGTTGGGTCAATAGTCACCCAACTACGTGCACTATTGACCATTCGGAGGGGTATGTCTACATACCCCTCCGAATTTGTTTTGATCATTAAAGAAATCCACAAAAATTTTCCGTTTTTTGTGGCACAAAATACATTAAAACTCCAAGAATCTTGGAAATTGCGTTCTCGAACAACGCTCGGATTTTCTGAAGCCCAAAAATGTCTATTATGCCTGTTATAAAGGCCATTTCTGCAAAATTTTGCCTCATCAGTCCATATCCTTAGTAACATTATCATTCTCTTGCATTTTTAATAAAAACCATTCGCAAAATTCAACTCGAGTAGATACATTTTCATCCTTCAAATTTTGTACTTGATGATATTTGAATGGTTTCCATTTGTGTTTTACTAAAATTCTATGTATTGTTCGGGTTGAAAGTCTAAGAGCAATTTCGATATCTTTAAGTGAATTATTGCGATACGCAGTAAAGTATGCCAAGACCAAAATTTCTGTATCCTCGTCATCAAGTAATGGCATGTTTTTTGAAACTTTTGGCAAAAACGAACCACATTCTTTGCAATTTCTTAGCAGCCTACGCAATATGCCTTTGGTTGGATTTGCACGATCTGGATATCTTTCAGAATATACACGACGCGTTCTTTCAATTATTCTGTTACATTCTCCATAAATGATTAGTAAATTTAAGAAATATTCATTAGAGAATTCTAATCGCGACATTTTACAACAAAAACTAACTTATTTTAATAACAGTAATGATACACATACACAGAGTGAGTCTAACTGTCAAATAGACTAACATTGAGTTGGCTGTTTCAAATCACTCTAGATTAGGAATTATTAATAACTACTTATACAGATACAACTGATTTATCCCAATAACAAAGCATTTTAGGCATAGGATATTACAGAAAGTTAATGTCATTTGTTTAGAAGAATCCAAAAATGTATAGAAATAACGTTTTCATTAAAAAAAAATGACTTTTGCTAATTTTTTTAACGTCATATTTAAATAAATATTTCGAACACCCTGCAAAATATTTTTAAAAAAATCAACAAACTTTCGAATAAAGGTTTGCCATCTCTATAACGTGGCCAAATAAATTTCCTTTATTTGCAGTACTTATTGTTCTACACGTCATTTAAAAGAGCAATGTAACTGACTTTTTTTGTTAAAACTGACATATCTCAGGAACTGTTAATATTCAGTATAGGGAATGTAACACAAAGTTGCTTTAAATTTTAACATAGTCAGTATCAGTATGTGGCCTTAAATGTATGTATCAAATTAAGAAGAAATAAATTACTGCAGGTATACAACCGCCACGTGCTTTGGAAAACATATACCGTGCCTTACAAAGATGTTGACGGACAGCATCGAACCCACAAGAAACTTATTACCACCAATGACTTTTATAACAATTCAAGTTTTTTGTGATATCGTAAAACGTGTTATTTTAAATGTTCAGTGTTTAGATGTGTAATGACATTTTTCATATTCACACTTGAAACAATTTTCACAAGTGTAGACGATTTTTAGATTTGGTTTTTAATTGGAGGCATATTTACAGTTGGAGCACTTATGGTCTTTTTTGAAATTAGTTGAATACTCGCTCTGTACTATTTATTTGTATAAAATAATTATATTTTTTATATTTACCGTATTTTACGGACTATCTCACCTTAATTTTTAAGCAATTTTTTTGCAATTTGCAATTTAGCCTTCCTCGAGTATAAGACGCACCTGAGTTTTGGAGACAATTTTTTGAAGAAAAAAGTCAGTCTTATAGTCCGTAAAATACGGTGTATCTAAATATTTGTATAAAATATGTATTTGTATATAATACAAATGTACGTTTCTAAATATGATTTTGTATATGTTGTACATCGACAGGTGGTGCATTCTTAGTTTTCCTCTATCTGACAGTGCCTTATATAAGTGATTAAATTTTAAATCATGTACAAGACAGGATTCAAACCCGTATCTCCCACTTGAATTTAAAAATCCAATATTTTACAGATGACGATAGCTCAATTGGTCAGTGTCCATGCGGACAGCGGGAAAGACGAGTTCGAATCCTGCCTCGGCGGTGATTTTTTCCTCATTTTAAATTTTTTTCAGTTTTTCTAATTAGTTAAATATTCGCAATGTACTATTTTCATTCCTATGCTTGAGTGTGTTTAATCATATTGCTTTTGTACTTCATTGAAAATTCGCAATCCGAACACTTGAACACGGAATGAGGAACATTATTCCTCATTCCTATGCTTCAGAGGTGGCTTTCCAAATGTTGTTTGTAACTGCTTGCATAACTACAAAGTTGGCACTTGTGGTGTTTCTTATTTACGTGGTATCGAGTGTGTCTTGCTAAGTTACCTTTGTCATTAGTTGAATAATTACAAAATGGACACTTGTGCTGTGTCTCATTTGCGTGGTTTCAACTGTGTTTTGCCAGATCATTTTTCTGGTTGATTGAATAATTAAAAAATGGACACTAGTGCTGTTTCTCATTTGCGTGGTTTCGAGTGTGTATTGCCAGATCATTTTTGTGGTTGGTTGAATAATTACAAAGTGGACCCTAGAGCTGTTTCTCATTTGGGTGGTTTCGAATGTGTCTTGCCAGGTTGCTTCTGTCATTAGTTGAATAATTACAAAGTGAACACTTGTGCTGTTTCTCATTTGCGTGGTATCAAGTGTGTTTTGCCAGGTCGTTTTTGTGGTTGGTTGAATAATTACAAAGTGGACACTTGTGCTGTTTCTCATTGGCATGGTTTCGAGTGTGTCTTGCCAGGTTGCTTCTGTCAGGTTGCTTCTGTTTCGAGTGTATCTTACTAGGTTGCTTTTCAAAGTGGACAATTGCGCTGTTTCTCATTTGCGTGGTTTCGAGTGTGTCTTGCCAGATCATTTTTGTGGTTGGTTGAATAATTACAAAGTGGACCCTAGAGCTGTTCCTCATTTGGGTGGTTTCGAATGTGTCTTGCCAGGTTGCTTCTGTCATTAATTGAATAATTACAAAGTGGACACTTGTGCTGTTTCTCATTTGCGTGGTTTCGAATGTGTCTTGCCAGGTTGCTTCTGTCATTAGTTGAATAATTACAAAGTGGACACTTGTGTTGTTTCTCATCTGTGTGGTTTCGAGTGTATCTTACTAGGTTGCTTTTCAAAGTGGACAATTGCGCTGTTTCTCATTTGCGTGGTTTCGAGTGTGTCCTGCCAGATCATTTTTGTGGTTGGTTGAATAATTACAAAGTGGACCCTAGAGCTGTTTCTCGTTTGGGTGGTTTCGAATGTGTCTTGCCAGGTTGCTTCTGTCATTACTTGAATAATTACAAAGTGGACACTTGTGCTGTTTCTCATTTGCGTGGTTTCGAGTGTGTCTTGCCAGATCATTTTTGTGGTTACTTGAATAATTACAAAGTGGACACTTGTGCTGTTTCTCGTTTGTGTGGTTTCGAGTGTGTCTTGCCAGGTTGCTTCTGTCATTAGTTGAATAATCACAAAGTGGACACTTGTGCTGTTTCTCATTTGCGTGGTTGAGAGTGTGACTTGCCAGGTTCCTTTTTTGATTAGTAGTATAATCACAAAGTGGACACTTGTGCTGTTTCTCATCTGCGTGGTTGAGAGTGTGACTTGTCAGGTTCCTTTTTTGATTAGTGGTATAATCACAAAGTGGACACTTGAGTTGTTTCTCATTTGTGTGGTTTCGAGTGTGTCTTGCCAGGTTGCTTCTGTCATTTGTTGAATAATTACAAAGTGGACATTTGTGCTGTTTCTCATTTGCGTGGTTGCGAGTGTGGCTTGCCAGATTCCTTTTTTGATTAGTGGAATAATTACAAAGTGGACACTTATGCTGTTTCTCGTTTGTGTGGTTTCGAGTGTGTCTTGCCAGGTTGCTTCTGTCATTAGTTGAATAATCACAAAGTGGACATTTGTACTGTTTCTCATTTGTATGGTTGAGTGTGTGACTTGCCAGGTTGCTTCTGTCATTAGTTAAATAATCACAAAATGGACACTTATGCTGTTTCTCATTTGCGTGGTTGAGTGTGTGACTTGCCAGGTTCCTTTTTTGGTTAGTGAAATAATTACAAAGTGGACACTTGTGCTGTTTCTCATTCGTATGGTTTCGAGTGTGTCTTGCCAGGTTGCTTCTGTCATTAGTTGAATAATTACAAAGTGGACACTTGTGCTCTTTCTCATTTCCGTGATTTCGAGTGTGTCTTGCCAGGTCACTTTTGTGGCTGGTTGAATAATTACAAAGCAGACACTTGTGCTGTTTCTCATTTGCGTGGTTGAGGGTGTGTCTTGCCAGCTTCCTTTTGTGATTAGTTGAATAATTACAAAGTGGACACTTCTGCTCTTTCTCATTTGCGTCATCCATGACGTCATTTTTTTGTTTTAATGCAACTGCGGAAACATTACATCGAGATTGCTTTTCATTACGATGATCTAACGTATGTACTTCTAACTGAAATGTTGACTTTACAGTGTAACTACACTTGTCGCATTTAAATATCTGGTGAATTTCTGTTTCCGTCGCATTATCTCTCTTATTCAATCTGAAATAATAAGTGATGAATTTATAGTAAGCTTATGCTTATGAATTAACTATTGTTTATGTACAACATGTTATCCTAAACTGAAAAGAGCTAAACCGTGCACTATTGACTCAACCTGTATAAAGCGCCAAATGTTTCATAAAAGTTCATTTTTCTATATAATCCTGATTTCTTAGAAAAAAAAAAATGGTGGAAAGACCTTTTGTGTATAATGTTGATCAACGAATTACACTCGAAAGAAAAATTATTCAAAAACAGATAACTAAAAAAATCACTAAAAAAAAATTAATTTTGAACACCTTTCATAAAATTATTTCATAATAGTAATACAAAATTAAGAAATTATAAATTGCTGTAACAAGTAACCGGGAGAATTACTAAATTTAAATATCTTGTGTGAAGTATCACCCTAAACTTTAGAGACTGACTTTCTCTTACCTAGTTTATGTTTTATGGATACTTTTCTTCTCATAAATTTATGAAAGATATGTAATACGCGACAATTGTTTAACAATGAAGAAATCGTACTAAAAATGATCGATTTAAGTATTGTTTTTAAAATCTTAATCCGTAATCAAATGAATACCAAATATATTTCAAAATATATTTTCATATTCCACACCATCCCACTTTCTCCTTTCTTGTAAAAGATCTTCTTGATAAAGCAAATATGACCAGAGAATAGTGTAAATAAATAAATAAAGGACTATCTTTGTAAGTATTGGGCATAATGTCCTAAATCTTGGAATAAAAGTTTGAAAGTCACGATGTAACGGTTTTCTTGAAAACGGCACATTTAAAGAGTGCAGTGTATAATTATGCATTTTAAAAATCGTTTTAATTTTAATTTTATTTTACCAACTGCGCATTTATGAACATACCAATTTTATGTAACCATAGATTAACTACTAGACAGCAAAGTCAAATGGGCCTGGTTTGAAACCTTATCAAAAAAAAATCCCACGGTCAGTAGAGGTGGTAATATCAAACATTTCTAACTTAATCTCAAATTTGAAAGCAGATATTTTTAATCCTTGCAGCCTACGTAAATATTTTCGTAAGGTTTAATTATGAACGACTTCGCACCACCTAGCAAGTTTTATTACCGGTGGTGCGCGCTGGTGAGAAAGCCATTCACTCTCTCAATCCCCCACTACTTAAACTATCTGTAGTGGAGTTGCCACTCCGCTTGGGTGAGTATGTCTAATTCAAACTGACACAACTGGTATATCTGTATGAATTTATGGATTTTTTTTATAGACAGACACTTTGTAACTTGACAGACACTTGAAAGAAACTACTTAAATGAAACTTTTTTTTAAATATAGCTTGTTCACAAAAGTAAAGGCTCTAAATGTGGCAAACATTTGAATGTTCATGGAGATAAGACCGGTAATGTTGCTACTGCCACAAAATCAAGTTAAAACAATCAAGTTATTGATTGTATGTCAAATGTCCCGATCGTACTCATTGCTACCAAAACTAACTTCTAACCTCGCAAGTTGTCATTATACCAATCCAGGCTATTTCTATTATTTTAAGGTATTTCGAGTGTTTTAAGAATATTTTTTTCAAAACTAAACCGCAACACTCGCCTATTGACTTAGTGTTACTTAAAAATCGAAGGATTAAGTAACAGACATTTTTAGGTTGTGGTATTCACCGACAACCACAATAAGTTTCTACCAGAAACGGCGAACGCGATTAAAACCGACTGGTGCATTATTCTATGCAGTCCTGTTTTCACCAGTTTTAGGATGAACTTCCTAACCACAAAGCTGTTGTGTACGATGCATTTTCTCAACACGCCTGTCGCATTGTTCGTTGTTACCGTGAAACAGAAACTGTTTGCAAAGGAAAGTCGACTGGTCATACTCGTGATGTACGTACTGCTGAAGTAGTGCAAGATATTCAAGTACAGATGGATGCAAGTCCCAACAAATTTTTTTACAATAATTGTAAATTAACAAAACTCAAGGTCAAATAAAATTACGAAATCATTGAATTATCGTTTGGAACAATAATGTTATTTTATGCAGACGCCGATGGATGTAAAAGAAAAATGTGGAAGAAAAATTGTGTATATGGTATTAATGGTTTAATTGTAAAAAATTATAATAATTATAATGATTTGTTGATTTCTTTTTCCTTCAAATTACGAAACATTATTTTATTTGCTTTTATCAAAAATTTAAAACGGCACCAAATATTGACTAGCTGTTTTATTACCGATAATATAACACTTCGGAAATGTATGTATATAATTTGGAATTGACCACTAATCTATTGAATCTTGGGTGGTTTGCCGAACACCATTCTAAGTTCATTACACGGTGATGGTTCCTCACCATATTCTAATACCGTGGTAGTTGATTCTCTTTACTGACTTCTCTTTTTTTACTAACTTAAATTTTAGCACTGATAAAAATTGCTTTTCTAATTGAACCTACCCCTATTACAAAATTTAGTGCCTACACGCTGAATTTAAAATCGAAAGTTTTTAATATTCCTTTTATCGTCATACAGAACTTGGTTAAGTATTTGTTATAAATTAAAATTAATCCAACGCACCCCTACATTAAAAACACGCAACAAGTTTATTCTATTGCCATTGGAAGGCGGTGTACACTAAACTGTTGAGTCATATAGAGCAGTCGTGATACAATGAAGACAAGGTAAGTCATTGCGCATCGTAGTTCGGTTGTTTTAAGTGAAATTGAGGGCTGAAACTGATGTCAGACAGTTAGGACCTTCTTGTTCTAATTAGGTGCTAACGGCCAATTCTTCCAATTGTCAACCGTTCTAATTGAAAAGAAGTTTCCAAATTGTGATTTCGTAATCTAGTACTACAATAAACACGAAGCAACATCTTTTCATAACAGATTTTGTTAGTTCAATGCTTTTATGGAATTGAAATCAACATTTTTAGTTCACATGTGTTTTAGGTAATAAGGAAAAGGGGCTTATGTAGATGCGCAGAACTAAACAAAACTGAACAGGTAAAGATCATCCCTTGTATTTTTATTATATCATGTAAAGGATCACATCTATAAAGTTTATTTATCTAGGAACAGTTCGATGACTGTACTCAGTATTGTGTTATTTTCATTAATTGATATTGTTGGTGAAAAATAATTCCGTATTTAACTCAAAAAGAAAAAATTGAAATTTTGATTTTGCCAGTATACTCAAGAAGCACTTTACGATTTCTTTAGTACTTTCTGGTACTAAAAATCGTGTCGTTCAAACAAACAGTTGTTTTCAAGAAGTTGTTTTCCAATTGTCAATTGGCGGCATTTATTATAAATAATGTATGTGTAGAGCTGCACATTATGAGGTATAATAACTGACCAAAGATAAAAACAGAATGTTAATAGTATACAACTTACCTTTCATATTCTTGTTTGTCTAGCTCGGTAGATAATTCTTCCCTCTTATTGCAATCAATATAATGATTCCTAAAACTATCCTCTTCCTCAAATTTTAAAGAGCACGCGTCACATCTGTATTCAGTTTCCATGAATTCCGATTCATTCTTTTCCAAATCTACGGCACAGAATTAAAAGAGCTTACAGTAATGATGGAGAAAATTAGATATTACGTTATGTTTCTGTTCTGTTGCAAACGTTAGGGGTATAAGAAGAATGCAATGACCACTAGAGCGTGGTAACATAGTAACGTAATAAACCGTTTGTTATGCGAATACAGCTGTACAAATCCACGGATCGAACATTGCATAGTTCTGATAAGTTAAAGCGACGCTTTAAAAATGATCACTTACCAGGATTTTCGCTTGACAATCGTTCAATGTCCTCTAAATACGTAAAGTGCTCAGTTTTAAACGCATCTGAAATAACGTTCAGGTATAAACGTCCCTCATTGTCTGTCCTTGGGAAATCGTAGAACTCGGTCACCACTTCGGTTTTTGTTGTCGTTATTTCTTCGTAAAACGGTGACGTAACCTCCATATTTTCTTCTTCACCTCTTTTATCAACCTCGCACTCTGGTAATTCAAGTTTTATCGTTACATGTTCGGACGGTTCAGACATCGTTAAGGTTAAGTTCGTAACCTAAACTGAACAACAAAAATTGAAGTGACTGCTAGTTGCAACGGATAAGCAGCCATACGGCCGTAGAGCGTTGCCAACATTTGAAATCGAAATTATGGTACCGGGTTGTAAAGTAGTTATTTAACGTTTGTTGAAAATGGCACATTCCTTGTAGGGGAGAAAACTGTACAATTCATTTTAGGTGACAAAAAAACTTTGGTCATTATCTGGAAGATGGCGCTCGGCGTGTTGAAGCAATCGGCGCATATTAAGTCGCCTAATGAAATAATTTGAAAATTAAAAAATATTTTGCAAAAACGGATAGAACTTTTTGTTCAACATAAGCATTATAAACGGGAACGAGAAATAAAACAAATATAAAGGTTTATTGAGAAATTTGTTTATTTGAAATTTTTTGTTTTGTGCCACAACCCTAAAATCTGAAGATTATAGAAAAGATAAATTTTGCATTTCCAATTATATATATATAGCGGCTATACACCCCTATGGGGTTGCGCCACTTAAAAAGCTCTTAGATCCATTTATGGGGTTGATCAGTCCCCATATCCTCCTCATATTTAAAATTTTTTGGGTGTTGTCTTCGACCAGAAGTTTACTTTAATCGAGCACATCCAATTGATTGTTGCTGCTGCTGCCAAAATACTCGGATTTATTTTTAGCACTTGTGGAGCCTTTACTAAAATTAGAGGGCAGGCAAGAAAGTATCTTTTTTTTTACGGTTCGGAGAGTCGAGTGTGTGGAGTGCAACGTGAAAACTCGTTTACGCGAACTTATTCTATATATAAACAACGACGGATAAAACATGCGAATATTACAACATAGACAACCCGGTTTTCGATATACCCGAGACAGTGTCCGGTGCACAGTTTCCCTTGGAAATTTCCGCAACTGATTCACCCATCAGTAACGAAAATCTCAAAAATTCCACGTGGAGCAAAGTTGAATCCAAAAAATGAAACAGAAATCGAGAAAGCCCCGAACCAGGAAGGGCAAATAAACAATCAACCTTAAGAGAATACTGGCTAAGTAAACCGATAACCATTCCAAACAGGTTTGAAGCACTGGTAAACTCAGATAATGAGCAAGAGACAGTTACCGCCCAACAAAAAACCAGTAAGCCTCCTACAATTTTTGTAAAGGGAGTTCATCTTATACAACCTTTATCTCAACTTCTAGAAATGATTGCAAAAAATGAGTACACATTGAAAACTATGAGCAACGACCAGGTTAAAATACAACCCAATACACCCGAAAAATATTCGGAAATTATAAAGGCATTGACTGCAAAGGAAACAAAATTCCACATGTATCAACTAAAACAAGACAGAACTTTCCGTGTCGTAATTCGTAACTTACACCCCTCGACAGAACTGGAAACAATTAAAGAAGCCTTTGGAGCACAGGAACACTCTGTAGTAAACATTTCGAATATTCGACAAAGGTACACAAAAAAACATCTTCAATTATTCAATATTGAATTAGTCTCAGGTCCAAATAACAAGAATATCTATAATATAACGAAACTATTAAATACAATTATACAGATTGAACCACCACATCTTAAACGCGAGACACTGCAGTGTCTCAAGTGTCAGTGTTACGGACACACACAAAAATATTGCTATCACAATCCACGATGTGTCAAATGTGCAGGCAATCACAGCACTAAGGAATGTCCCAGAAAGGAACGCAACAATGATGTAAGATGAGTAAATTACGGAGAAAATCACCCAGCCAATTACAAAGGGTGTCTGGTGTACAAGGAGTTACAAAAGAAAAAATTCCCATCGTTACGTGAACGACCTATCAATCCAACTCAGTCAACAAGAATACTAAACAACCCAATTTCGAAAAACTGGGATTTCATAGGCACAATCGGCAAGAGAAGACACCAAGGAAAAACAAGAAAACAAAAACGAGGAGCAATCCCAAGCTATAACATTGACCCAACAGCAGTCAAACCATACCCTCGAACGTATGATGGCCAGAATGTTAGAAAAGATGGACAAAATGATGAACCTCTAACTGCTGTGATCACTAAGTTAGTATAATGCATGAAACAAAACTCAAAATAGCTGTCCGGAATGCAAATGGCCTGATAAATCATGGTCAAGAACTAACATTTTTTTCTTATAAATCATAAAATAGATATCATGTTAATCTCTGAAGCTCATACAACGTACAAGAGCTTTATCAAATTCTCTCGTTATACAGTTTATTACACTAAACACCCTGAAGGTAAAGCAAGAGGTGGAACGGCAATAATTATCAAAAATAATATTAAACATTACGAAACCCCCAAACTTAGTCATAAATCTGTCCAAGCAACATCAATAGTAGTAGAAGATGGGTTGGGCAACTTTGTTCTTTCCGCAAATACACTGTCCTCCAAACTGCGTCATCCAAAAGGAACAACACGAGTACTTATTTAACTCCTTAGGAAATCGGTTCATTGCTGGGGGGGACTGGAATGCCAAGCATAGCGAATGGGATTCCAGAATCATACCACCTCGTGGAAGAAAACAACTTGCAATTGACCTTATTGATTTCTGCATCATAAAAGAAATTTCCTCGAACTACCTCACAATTCGGTCATGTCTAGAACTTTCATCTGACCACACACCCCTCCTACTTTCGCTAAACATCCAAATCCTTCACACCTCAAAGCTTCCAATGTTAGCCAACAAAAGTACCAACTGGAATCTCTTCAGGTCGCACCTTGCCAGACAAATCAATTTGGATATACCCCTAAAAACAGATGACGATATTGATATAGCAGTGGAAGAACTAACCAAATCAATACAGAACGCAGCATGGAATTCCACCTCTGAGGAAACAAACAAACATGTGATTAACAGCGATGGATACTGTCCAGTTCTCATAAAACTTAAAATTGACGAGAGAAGAAAGATTAGAAGACGTTGGCACTTAACGCATGCACCTACTGACAAAACTCTTCTAAATAGGACGACGAGGGAGTTAAAAGAGATGTTGGATGACCACAAAAATAAGAAAA
>JAWQRJ010002196.1:0-14020 GCA_033557515.1 Diorygopyx duplodentatus | reverse complement strand
TAAACTTGTTCATCCCAATAATATCGTCTAAAAACAGCACTTTTATTCTTATTTCTTTTAATAAAACAATAAAGTAATGTCGTATAATTTTGAACCTTTTACACGTTATAGAAAATTGATTCATCTATTCGCCATTTTTATTTGATTTAAAATGGTGGACATTTTTTTTTTAATTCGCTTTCAAAGCCAGGGGTCAATACTTTTGTCGGCGATAATAATTTCGCTATAATTAAAGTAAAAAATCTGAATGATGCAACCAAATTACGTTTATAAGAAATATTATGCAGACTGAAAAAAGTAAACATTTCAAGAAGCTGAACGAAAACCCAACAAATAAGTCAAATAATGTTCAAAACCAATTTAAAAATCTCACCAACATAAACTTTAGTCAAGACGAAATCTACTTATGATACACTTATACTGTATACATATACACTGTTATATGATATACTTAACATGAGCTATAAATCGACGATGTTTTTGCATCTGGAAATGAAATCATGTAAATCTTAACTCTTTTCTTAATTATCTCAATGAAATACACAATAACCTTAAATTTACCTTGACATACATACTTAATCTCGCTGAAAATAATGGTTTCAGTAAGAACATCATAAATAAAATGATATCTAACCAACTAACAAAAACGATCCTTTGTATGCTCCCAATATTAATCTGATGACCTTAACAGAATTGTATAATGCGAATAACAAAGCAATTTGTAAACCTTTACATTTTAATAACACCAATTTAAAATCAACAAACATTTTCAACAAATATAATATAAGCCACTATGTGTCTTTCGCTTTCCGAGGGATGCTCTAATCAATTGAGCTATTCGTGAACCCTCCCCGCCTGTTTAAAATTTCTCTCTTTAAACGATTAAACCTATTATTACCGGTGCGCATCTACACAAACATCTTTTCCGAAATTGGAAACACCAGGTAAACTTCGTCGAATGGACATCGGATTTTTATTGTGTAAACTGACGTTAAATATTAATTCAAAATCACAAAAGAAGATTTACTCCAATATTGGATCTAATTAATTAAGCCACTAAAGTATTTTGTTCAAAGAAAAAAACGTACGTTTTTTTATATAACTTTATCTCATACAGTTTTACAAACTAAGAGGATTAAAAAAGAAATACAAATAACTGGAACACCCGCAAATGTGCTCTGATTTCTACGTTCACTACCTTAACCCTTGAGTGCCAAGAGAAATTGGCAAAATAGGTGCATAAGAAAGAGTGTATAAGAAACCGTGGTATGTCCACACATTATTGAGTATTCCTTGTTTGCCGTTGATTTTTTGCCAGGAAATTTTGATCGTTTGTATATATAAATAGCCTTAATTTATATTATAAATTTTATTAAAATTGTTCTGTCAACTATATCCTTGAGGATTATTCCGGTTACCGATTACGATAAACCGTTGGATATCGTTAATGTTACTCTGCTTCACACATCTCTAGAAGAAGGACCTATTATGGAAGTCCCAACATAATAATTTAATTTTAATAATTCCACCATTAGTCGTAATAATTCCGTACAACTTTAATATTTGTTTCACCATTAGTTTGCTGTACACAAGAGCTGTCGTTTCCCTGGAGTTAATATACTTGCATTTTAATGAAGATTCTCTCATCTTGCTCTTCTTCAGCATATGTCAAAGCAAGACAGATAATAGCCTATAAGCAAGGACTACATTAGTAAATAGAAATCCCACATTCATAGGTTGAGGATATGCTTCCCTGAAAATACGTTCATTGAACATTAAATTATTTTTGTATTTTTACTGCTTCATGATACAGGCTGGTGTAAAATTGTTTTATTGTGTGTATTATTATGTTTTCGGAAAAAAAAACTTTAATGGGACAACGAAAACGAGGAACTGAACAAAATAAACTATGATGATCATAAATCACTGGTTAACCAAATAATTAAATGACGCGAAGATGTGTGATGTACATTACAAAGTATTTCTGGTTGAATTTTAGTATGATATTAGTCCAGAATATGAGGTCTGTGAAATTGTAGAAGATAGTATCCTAAAGTGCAATTTATAAAAATGTTATAACAAGATATAAAATTTTAACGATATTCTGTAGCATATTTATCTTTTTTTGGTGGTTGTAGCCTTAAAAAGAAAAGTATTGTCTTCTTTGGAGCACAGATTAATTTAATTAAATAAATTAGAAATTAAAATATCGTTGTGATTTTTGTTATTCTTCAATGTTCATGTCGCAAATGCCATAGAAAGTGTAATCATGCAATACAAAACAACAAAACATTACCAACTCCGATCACGTGATCATCAACATAATTACGTTGATGATATATTCATTTATTTGCAGTCACAAGTTACAACGTTCAGCTTCTAGCTGGTCTTCCATGCCATGAATCAAGCGCCATTCATTTTATATATTTACTAATATTTACTAATATTTTATTAATAATGCCAAAAATAACTTAATAATAGCTTTATTATGTCCATTTCCTTCCCAACTTCTAATTAAACATTGGATTTATAATTTGATTTAATCATTCTGAAATTGCACACGTAAGGGATCTAAATATCATAACAGTAATTTTAGTTTTCCGCGGAATCTAAGATAATTTACAAGTTAAAAACTTTTTCCAAGTTAATCCAAGTTAATTTCCAAGTTAACCCAAGAAAAGCTTTTTCACTGATCAGTATGTTACACCAACCCCGTATGTTACAAAACATTTTATTTTATGCACCATTTGTTTTTTTACATCATAGTCGAACCACACATAACAGGCATCTACATTTTTTGAATCGAACAGTAACCGTGAATAAAAGAACCGTGAATAAATGTTCACTTGGTGCCCTATTTCTCCATGCATATTTTGTTGTAGGTAGTTTTTTGCTGCAATGTAGTATTGCCAACAAATCATTGTTTTCAATTTCTAATTTGTAATAAAGTTGAACCCATCAGTAGTTTGATGCAATACTAATTCACTTTTGTCGTCAGATCGCAGTGCACGGCTGTAGTTTCTAAAGTTCGATGACATGCCTTTGTTTTTAAGTGTATTATAGACATTTATGTTTGTTAAACATAATATATCTAATCAACCATGAAAAGTTAAAACATTTGATACATATACAGTTTAAAATACGATCTCCCTATTACTGTATAAATCACTTTTAGAGTAAAAGTTTGTTGAAGGATAACTTCATAACCTACGCAGTTCGTGAATAGTTTCTGGAGTGCGATAAAATTTATCTATCAGCTTAATTGAAATTTTATAACACCATCCTAATGAAATTTTTACGACGTCATATATCATACACCATGCTTAATCAATGTTCTATTGCATCCAAAGTTACAAGTTTATTACTCGGTTCGGTTCCTTAAATTTCCGAATAGCAATAAAATTTATTGGTTCGTAATTAGAGTTCACGTACCTAATGCGAAAAAATGAATGCCAGTCCTGACCTATTACGTTCTAGGTTACCCCCTTAAAATCCTCCCTAGACATTTTACGGACCAAAAAATTCCACAGACTTGCCTGAAGTTTAATGGCAACTTACAAATTACATGAACTTTGACCTAAAGGTACTTAAACTTTTCTTTCTTGTACCTTAAACTTTTAGAAGGGTTACATTCTTTAATTGAATTCGGCAATGCCCTTAGGTTACTTTAATAATGTTCAAATTTTGTTGTAAAAAATTACAATAATTTTACGCTCTGAGGACGCTTTTTTCTGCTTGCTTTTTTTTCTCCAGAGCATATGATAAAAATTCTATTAGATTTGATATAAACTCTTGCCCTTAAGGAAAACAACGAAACATTTCAAAACCCAAATTCACTGCATTTTGTTTTAGTTTTATAATCCAAATATATAAAACTAAAAACCAGGAGCGTTAGGTGAAAAACATTTTTTATGAACTTTTGTCATTGCTTTTGTACCATTGTATCAATATTGGCGGTAACATGCGTTAGTTGTGCACTTTCCAAAATTACGAAAATCATAATGTCAGATAACTGTGACGTCTTTACTGTGAAAAAAATAGATATAAAAATAATAAACTGTACTTGAATTATCGAATGTACATGTGAATTATATCCAAAGTTGCTTAAATATAATGAAGTTTTGGTAATTTTTCTTCTTATTGATAACAAAAACGCAAATAAATGAAATGTGTTGCATATTAAGGGTTATTTTTTTAAGACTTCCACCAACAAAAATCTCCGAATATACAAACTAGTGCCTATATGAATATGCATATATAAACTAGACCGTAGCTTGAACAATAATTTCACAAACCCGTAATATTTCTGCAACTCATTTCAAAATATTTCCGCGTTTCATATTACGCATACCGTTTATAGAGTCACGTGGAAACCAAGTTCTATATCAATTTATGTCTGCTAGGCAGATTGGATTATGAAATGCCAACGCCAAGCTGCATCGAAAAGTTGGCTTCAATTCGAATTTATTGCGTGCAGCAAGTCCGCTGAATTGTCCGCGATAATAAGATCGGGCATGCAGAATCGGTTCCGTGAAATCTGTGCACGAGGGGTTCGCAATATGACATTCCATAAACGATTCGCTCTCATACAGGTAATTTTATTTTATTACTTACTTTAGATCTCCTTGCTTTTTTTGCGAGAAAAACCCTGGCGAACCGATGTTTAACAATAATCCAACTAATAAATACATAAATACCTTTTATTGGCAAAACATTTATTTGGATCAAAAGTATGTTTAACTTTGAATATTCAGCATCAGAGCTACAAATATAAAATTTGCAGGTACTCAATATATCTCGGAACAGAAATTCACATGTCTACTCACATGTCTACTCTTTAAAAACCCGATAATAAAAATTGATAATAATAAAAGTTAAGATACACTGGTTACGAACAACGCAATAATAAATTGTCGGGTGTGGCAAATATGATTTTGAATTAATTGATGGAATTGATGGGAGCATGCGATTTTAAAATACTTAGCAAACAACTAGGTAAACTAATAAAAAGACAGTTTAAAAAGCCGAAATCCGCCCTTTTGTGAAAATTAATGCTTTGGCTACTTCCCAAGTTACAGTTGTTTTAAAGCACTGAAACTTTTTAATCTTTCATAATAAATTCATACTCCTAGTAAGGAATTAAATGTGTCCCGAGAGTGAACATATTGTTAATGGTATCCATTAATTCTGGTAACGATAAAACTGGCAATTTATCTACACATTTCGCGCACTAAGTGCCGTAGTATTTGAGTACTTCCGTATAATTGGAGATTACTCTTTATGTCTGGTACATACACTACTTTTTAGATTTAAATACGTGCAGCATACAAATAACGTTTTAAAAATAATGATGTTTTTTTCAACTAAGCTAACAATTTTATTTCGTAATGATGTTACGTTACAATAACTAACTGACAGCGGATTAACGAATAAAGTGTCCGAAGTAGGGTTTCTAGGTGGAAATTTTTGTTGTTTACACGATACGCTAACTTAAAATAATTATTAAAAGTAAATCAAAAGTACATAAATTGAAACGAGACAACAATATAAATCAAACGAGCAAGTAGCGGTAAAATAATGTCAATCGATTAATCACGGCAAACAGCTATTAATGTGAAATATGACCCTAAACTAGGCACAATTTTCTACCGGCGGGCGCTCCCATTGATTTGTGTCGGACGCCCCTGCTGTAATTGCGCGAAATTTATGTCTCGCCGTCCTGGAAGAGGCACGACTCAAACTAGGAAAAATCAATTACGGTAACACTTAGGCAGAGACACGGAGATGAAAATGGAGTATAAACGAATTATGCCCAGGACGGAACGGCGTAAATGTGCATCGAAGGGAATAAATACCCTATCGTGGAGCTTAATTTTATGGTAATAGCTCAAGTGGAAGACCATAATAATTATATACTAATTTTTTAACAATAGGGGTTAAACATTCAAAACACACAGACGTAATTAATTAAGTAATATTTGCAAATATGTAGTCCCAAACAAAACAATGTACGCAGACTTGGTTAAGTATTGATCTTGAGATGATGGATTTTAATAATGCAAACTGCATATTCATGAATACTGCATCATTTACCTACTGAATATTTCAAGTCATGTTCTATGAGTAATGGTATAAAGTAGGGAAGGGGAGTTATGGATTATCCATATGATCAGCCACATAATAGAGAATTTGACACTTGCATGTTTTTTTCTTTGAATATTGATACCCTCGCTCCCCAAATCGCCCCCAAAGTAATAGAAAAAAATCCAGCAAAATCACATGAATAAATCGCTAAAAGCAGTGCATGCGGGTGGGATTGATTTTCCCTAAAAAAAAAAGGAAAGAAAAGGAAACATTTTTCGGAACAGTGCTACCTTTCCTGCATTCATTAAGCATATCCAGAGTTATTTCTCTTGAACAAGGCTGTTCATATTTCATTTAGTTCGGGTTAAATTATAAAGTAAGTTCCTTAAATGTTAAAAATTTTAATCGTAGCAAATTCAAATAGAATAACAAATATTCGAATGTGCTTATCGCAATTCATCAAGCAGGCAGCTGTCTAATTAGTGCTCCCAAAATTTGCATTTTATTATTGATCCATTTATTGATGCAATTTATGCATCTTATCGACAACTACATTAAACCACACTACTAATTTTTATATCGACAGTGTCAATCAATCGCATTATATTACAAAATATCTAGTCTCAGGCCAGAGACTTATTAATATAACGCGATTGAAGTTAATGGCTTTCAAGATTAAAACTAGCGGCGAAAGTATTTTTTTTTTAACATAAAGTAAACAAAACAAATAATATCAAGAATTGACTATAAAGACAAAATAAGGAATTAACAGAGATGAGAAAATGCGTACAGAAATTGCTCAACATTTTCATAATTTAGTAAACACAGAACGAATATTGTTGTATAGAGTGTATAGAGTTGTATAGAGTAGCTGATCCAAATTGTGCACACCAGTGCTAACTTTGTTATGATTAAAGTTACAAAGCAGTTTAAATTAGCAAACTTATAGTGTTTTTTTACTTTTTAAGTATCGAATTTTGACGTGTTTTTTTTAATGGAACACCCTGTGTATTAGATTCTTTTCTGTAAGAACTTGAGATTTAAAACATCAAAGCTTATAACGACTTTTTGCCTAAAGTGAAAAATAACGAGGTGATTTTTAACAATTAGGTGATTTTTTTTTATTTTTTCACTTAACTATAAAAAATCTTTATTTTATTCCACAGTTTAGGACATTCTGCATCTGCATCCATTGGTAAAATTCAGGCCAGCTACTCTTATGACAAAAGGTGCAATGGGGTGGTACGAAATAACAAGATGTTGATTTTTTACAATTTTTTTTTATTTTTTATTATTAGTACTATGATATTTGATTTTATAATTGATTTTGATTCTTTCATATGTCTTCTTTATTTATTCTATTTTTATACAATTTTATTTATTCTCTTACAGAGGTTTACAAACCTAATGTTCAGCTCACATAGTTGGTCTACCGTAGTTAGTAACTACACCAGTAGTTCTCCATAAAAGAAGTGTGTCTCACAACACCAAAAAGGTTCTCTGGTTATTTTTCTTTTCCATGTTCTTACCAGATTCCAATATTTTAAATTTCCATATTCTTCGTGCCTAAATTGTCCAGTTTATTTATTAGTGATCTAAGCGAATATATCACATATTTGGGAAGATAGAAGACAAGCATTTTAATCAAACTTAATCAGGGCAATGAAAGCTATAAAATGGACTTTGAAAAGGAACAAATCCAGTTCTGGCTCTTCCGAAAATTACACCATCTTTTTTATTTTAACTGGAATCATACATTATTTTTAACCTATCTGACAGAAAATTTATTTCTTCATTCAATCATTTGAAAAATCTGCATGGTTCCAAAAGAAAAATATTGAAAAATGAAGTTTTGCAATAGGCGGTTATGGATATTCGCCCATACTAGGTTTACAATAAGAATGTCAGTAGGCCATAGTAATAATGTTACCTGTTGTAAATATTGGCACTCTTTACCTTTTTCGGCACAGTTTTTTCGATTATAGCATAAAACTGCACATTTCGTTTCTTGAAAATTTTGTTCATGATTTACAGTAATATCGGCCAGCCATAAATGATTGAAACAAATTTAGTGGAGTGGTATCCCTGGGTAAATTAAGCTTGATCGTTGACAATTTGGCACATCGATTTATTTTTTAGGTTATGTTTTGAAATTTGGTGGTATCGTGAATAAAATATATTATAAATAAGACGTTCCGTGGTATTAACGATGAAAACAAAATTTACTACGTGGAATTTTTGAAACCCCCTTCAAAAATGACTACCATCACTACAAGTCATTTATTGTGATAAAATCGTATTTGTAAATGAAGCGTCAAAATAACGGCAGCCTTTTAATTGTCGTTTGCTTCCACATGTATGAAGCTGCGAATCAAGTACGCCAACATAAAGATTCAAATACGTTGGCAACTAAACAAAAAAAAATCACAACATTTATCACCCAAAATTTTCCTTCGAAGAGTGAAGGAGTATCTAACAATAAAATATAATTTAAAGTAAAAGGGTTTGTGTGAGGTTGATAAACAGCTAATATTCACAACAAATAACATTATTTCCATGGCCTACGTGATATTCCTATTCCAACCATTTTATTCAATATTTTTTTATGGAACCATATGGACTTTTCACATGATTGAATGAAGAAATTCATTCTCCATTTGAAATAAAAAAGTTGATATAATTTTCAGAAAAGCCGAAAGTGGGTTTGTTCATATTTTACCATGTTGCGGCTTTCATTGCCCTGATTCGGTTCTATTAAAATATTTTTCTTCTATTCCTCCAAATGTGTGATATATTTGCTTGGACCACTTTAACTGTTACGCCCTGTATACGTTCTCTAAATAACAACGTAGTAATTCTTGATTTAAATAGTTTTTCACCCTTTTGCTGTGAAAAAGCTAATCATTCATCCTATGGTTTGGAACATCTTTCAACAGCATAGGAATGATTTCTTAAAAACTCCTATTACTTGATTATTCATGGTTCTATACCAAACAGGTGGTCTTAGGACAGTTAAACTCTATCCAATCCATAAAAAAATGGCATGCCATTTAAAGAAGTGCTCGATGACGTCACAGACGTTACGCAGATGACGCAAAAAATTTGTAACCTATACCAAGAAGTTCCTACTTTTAAAACAATTTTTTAATTTTTTTTTCAAATTTTCACGGCACCTAAATATACGTCGGTATAAAAATTATTGGTGTATTCGATGTACTATTATTACTATTACTATTATTTTACTATAAAAATACATTTCATAGCAAGTTAGACAAACAATTGGTTATTTTTAAATAAACGAAACGTTTTGTACATGTTTTTATTTGCTTTATTGAGATACTAGTTTCGATCTATCAGACCATCCTCAGCCTTAATCTACAAAAGGAGGTATATGAACAAATTAGCATTGAATTACAATTGGACAAATTAAAAGTGAAATAAAATAAAAAGTTACTTACAGTCAATCGACAAGATCTAATGAAAAGAAGGACAAATTAATTGAACACACATCCTCATCAAAAGGTCAAAAAGTAAAAAACAGATTATAATGTTACAACAATAAACTAAACGAAGCGAACAATTTAAAAATAACGTGTACACTAAAAGGTTGCATATAACCGAAATTTAAAAAAAAAATTAATTATTATGGAACGCCACAAAATAACCTTCAGAATATTTTAAATTTAAAAGCATTTTGAAGCAAAAAGACAGTGAAGTAAAATATAGGACATAAACAATGAAATAAATGTAAAAACCAAAGTATAAACCCAAAGGAAAATAACTAATAACAGAGCGATAACAAAAGTTAAACAGTTCAGTACCCTTATTTTTATGTTTTTCGATCCCCGTTTGTCGACAAGGAGATCCATTTTTCGACCTTTCCCTATTTCATATAAAAATTTTACATTTTTATAGTCGATTTTGTGGCCAGTTTGCATTATAATATTTATACAAATTTGAACTTATTTTGGAGTAATATTCTTTGATTTGTTTGTCAAGCTTACGCCCTGTCTGCCCCTTCACAGTTGTTGCAATTAACGGTAGAAATCCCACTTCTTTCTAGGGCGCGAATTGTTATTTTATAGTTGGAGGTCAAGTAAAAAGTTTATTGTTGGCCTTGTAAGCTGGAATTTTGTTCAATTTCTGAAAAATATTTTTGGCTTTCAAATTAGTATCGTTGATGTTAAGGGTTTATTGTATAGGGTGGTATTGTCAAAGTTGGAAGGAATAATAGTGGCATTCTCATTTTTAGTTTTGTTATATAATGGATTGTTTCTAATTAAACGCCTGGATATTATTTTATGTATCGTGCTTTTCTCAGAACCATTATGGACTGCGAGGTGCATTATGTAGCTAATTTCTTTTTTGCGTGCGACGGGAGATTGCGGGCAAGTAAAAGCACGGCCTACAAAAGAACGAAAAACGGCTGTTCTATGAGAATATCAAAAGGAATAATTGAGGAAATATATGTCGGTTTTCTATATATGTCAAAGGAAGGAATGTTACTTATGTTAGATATACTAAGGGCAAGGAAATTTATTTGTTTGTCCTGTTGAATTTCTAAAGTATATTTAAGTTTGCTGTGTATTTTATTGAGATTATCGAGAAAATGACCAAGATCCGTTTGATTGCTATTGCATATGCAAAAAAATATCGCAGACATATCGTACTATATTTTTCTTAAAAGGGTTAGAGGTGTTGTTCATAATGATTTTTTTCTCAACATGGTCCAAGTATATGTTTACAAAGATTCCGGGTAAAGACATACCCATAGGTAGATTTTCAGTGTTCTGTAGAATTTGTTGTTAAAATGTATATATGTACTTATTTGTGAGGATGTGTCGAAGTATCAAATTGAGATGATCGATAGTACTAGGATTATGAAAACGATCCGTGAAATTTTAGCTACGAGGTCCAATCTCAGGTCTCTTAGAGTAAAGGTTCACTATATCGAAAGGAGTCATTAAATTATTTTGTAAGGATGCTCCCTCCAGATGGGTTATGAAGTGGTTGGTATTTTTTATTGAATATTTTGCGGTATAATTAATAGTCTGAAAAATGCCGAGGAAACACTTTGTCAGTATGCAGTTATAGGATGGATTGGGACTAATTTATAATTTTGATTTACTACCTTTAATATGAATAAGAATATGTCAATGCTTAGTGTCTGGGATCGGGCATTCCTGGACTTATATCGATTTTTCCACCAGAAGATTCACTAACACCGATTATAATCCAGTAAGTCTGAGTTCCGCTTAACAGGCCAAGATCATTAAAAACGCATTAAAACGAAAGTACATCGTCTGGGAGGTGGTAATACATTTTTTACTGATACCGCATGATGACATTGGCAATATGGCCCGCTGTGGAATGAAAGATTAATATTTATTAGATTGGCGCTACCACCGGAGATAACGTTTATTAACTGTTTTGTCAGTTTGAGTTAATACATTTGAAAACACCTACTTTCAAGTTTTAAAACTTTCCAATTATTTGATTTCTGATGAGAAATTGGATGCATAATTTAACCGATAATAATTGGTTCACAACAAAGAGTTCAAATATTCAATAATATACAGGGCATCTATTTCATGTATTATATTTTGTTCATTATGAAACCGTTGTATTTAAGAATCGTTATTATCCCTGCTTGAAAATGTCCGAGTTTGAACACCCATTTGTTAACACTGCGAATTGTAAGATTTGTAATAGTAATGTAATCTTGTTTAAAGTACCTCGTAAACTCAGCTTCACTTGGACCAGGAATATCTACCGTTCAGAGAATTTTACAACTCCGTTCAGACAGGATGTCATAAATCGGCCTGCCTGAGAAAAAGTTTGTTGACATGAAATGAGATTTTTTGTCAAGAAAAACGAAACTTTGATCAATAACTTTGATGAATAAGTTTGTTTCTCTCCAATAATTTTGAGGTGCCAGAATTGTCTAGCAGTCTCAGGCTCTAGAACCTCAAAAAAGTGATTTTGCCGTCTTAATAATAGACAAGAAATTCCACTTTCCTACAGATTTGAAGATAAATGAAAAGGCATAATGAGAGTTACAAAAATAACGTGCTTTAGATGACCATAAATTAGCAACTTGCAATAGTAACACTACGTGCAATAGCAATAATAAATAATAGTGGTTATCTCCTGCCCCACATGCGTAAGGTATTCGACAACCAGTCGAATACCTCTTCTTGTTGTTACAACAAGTGTAATGGAAAATTGAAAGCACTTTTTCAAGGGGAAAAAGTCTTATCCTTATGTGTTATTTAGATATGGTTTCATAAAGAGTGAATATAAATTAACCGAGTTTTGCTAAAGAAAATTCGGTTGTAAAAATTGATAAAATTACGGTCGATGAGGGTAAAACATAAAAACAAAGCAACGGACAGCGTTTTAACCGAAAATAGCATTACATCTAACCGTAATTTCATTAGCTCAAGCGATGAGGCTGTTAAAACTTCTCTCCTTAACTCCTAAATGATATTATATATTCCGACAACGTTACTCTGTAGCAATTCGTTCTGAGAGAGTAAGTAAACATGTAAACAACCGCAATAGCGTCTATAGCGAGATCGAATCAATATTTACAACAAATATTTTTGCTCTTTCCTTAAGTTGATTAGTTCCTAAAGACTGAAAGGACGCACGATCGTATCAGAGCAATTTTCATAACATTTTTTTAACACGAAATGACCTAGGCATGAAGATAAAACCTATAACCGAATTCGTTCACATTACACTTCAGTTCTGTAACTGCGTACAATAATGATGACCTCCAAATAACTACCATTTACTGAGTTCTCGACTATGAATTAGATCGTTACATTCAATCGTTTCAGCTTAATTAATTAAGGTGTAAGAGCTGGTGGATGTACCTATCAATTAGAGCCGTAGAAAATAATCACCATGAACATTTAGGGAAAGGGCGAAACCTTGAGAAAAACTGTGGGAATCGCACGTTCAGGGTTTAGGGTCGATAGACGTCGTTTATTATTTACTGCACCAACGCCGACTTGACCGTAGTTACATCAACGTACATAGTAACGTTACTTCTTTCCATTGATTAAATTCCCCAAATTGCAGGTGCGTTATTTACTGTGATTCAACAATAAATCACACGGTGACCATTGAAGGGGAAATTGACAGCAATATAATTATACCGAATATTAATATCTAAGGAGTGGTACGTTTGGGAAAACTCATTTTGGTGAAGTCGGCTTGTAAAGTCTCATATAAAAGGAGACTGGAGGCTCACTGCACAAACGTCAATAGTTGTTCATATTAATAACACTAATTAATTAATGGTATTTTAATAATTAATTAAATAATTTGTTAATAATTAGACATGGGGCATGTAGTAAACAAAAAAATAACGAAATATTGCCACGGAGCCATGCGTGAACCCCGGGGATAAGGGATTCGAGGTAAAAGTTGATCTTCCAGGAGCTGATAGGCGGAAGCTCAAAAATTAAAAGCTAAACGGGGGCGTAGGCAACCTGAAATTGGAAACCCAACGCTGGTACAAAGACTGGGACGCTCAAGCACTCACATTATAGCACCTCCCAAGACATTAGAACGAAGATGAAAAAGCTCAAGTTCGCAGGCTAAGCGACCAGAGGCATCAAAGACACCCCCAGAGTAATGAAGATAGCGGTGATGAGTGGATGGAGCTGGAGCAGCCTTGGAAAAGGGGTAAGTTTCGACTTGTCGAAGAGAGGAACCTCCCAAAACCTCTATGGGGATTGGTATGAATCTGGGAGTGGTTGTCCTAATGGATCAGAATTCCTGGGACTATTCTGGGAAATATATATATATATATATATATATATATATATATATATATATATATATCACTTTTATTTATAGCGATTCTAATTCAATATTTTATAGGTTATGGTTTTTTCTCTATTGTACAAATAAAACAATATTA
>JAWQRJ010002195.1:0-14022 GCA_033557515.1 Diorygopyx duplodentatus | reverse complement strand
ATTTTATGTTAAGTGAAGACAATTATTTCCCAATTATTTCTAAAAATACTGATAATCAGATTACAAGAGCTATTTCTGCTTGATCCAATTTGTTTTAGTTGGAAGTTTTTTAGTCAGCCCAAAAAGAAGATATTATTTTAGTGTAATCGTCGTTATTATTTAGAGTTGGTAATTTATTGTCCATAATTGTTCACCAATAAACAACCTTATCGTGGACCCTACTATTTTTCTAAAACAAGGATCTTTCAAATGATATCAATATCAACAGTCAATAAACTCGAAGCAATAAGCAAGTGAAATTTCTGTTAAAAGATGGGTTTTTATAATTTATCATTAACAAATTTCAAATGTATATCTCAAACCGTTTGGACGATACTGGAGTTAAGCTGAAAATTACATAAAAAAGTCAAATTCATATGGCCCTTTGTTTCAATATACAATTACAGACAGATGGTCGCAGCAAATTTACGATTTCGAAAGTAAGTAAATAAGAAAGAATGAGAAAGAGGTATTTTCGTCTAAGCCATGTATGTAGGCAACCAAATATACATGAGTTTGTATGAATACAGCTCAGTGGCAGAACAAAAATAACTAAGGATAAAGTTTATTGTTTATTGGGCACAGAACAAGAGGAAACAGTAAATGAAAAGAAAAGATACATAAAGAGTGCTGTATACTTTCGTAACCGTTCTTTTAAACTTGAATCTTTTGACTGCCAAGTTGTTGTTGTGTAGTCCATCTGGAGTATTGCTCCATTTTACCTAAGCAAAACGACCGATTGTCCTTTTTCATTGCAACTGGTATATCCGTTTCCTGAAGATGAAAAGGTGTTTTAACACAGTTGTGGGAATTTTCTGCAGTTTAAGTACCAAAATTCTAGCTGTTAATATAGCCTAGCAATGAAAAAGTGTCTCATCATAATCTTATCACAATAAAAAGTTATGAAAAGAAATAAAAAGAAATGAAATTGTAAAAGTAATCCCATAGACACCCAACCCAAACTATTAATCCCACAATATTCTTATATTCATAGAATGTTTAACACAACTACAAACCAATAAATAATGCAAAAGGAAACTTACATTATAATGCAAATAGCTACAAAAAAATAATTTCCACTCACTAACCACACAGAAAATAATCAATAAAATAAAATATAAACATTTAATACACATATACAACAAACAGCCATAATCAGAATATTGATATCCATACAGAAACATACAAATCATTCACATACCAAGGTATAATATCACAGTCCTACAAGGGTCAGTTACAGAAATAACGGAGGGTGTATCTATAGATTTTTTAACTGCCAAAACGAATTTGATCGCAGAAATTCCATAGCATGTCACGTTTTTGAGCGTATTTTCAGTAATTTTTGGTTAAATGATCGAAAAGTTGCTATTTTGGTAATGTTTAAAGTTTTTGTAGGGAAACGATTTTTTTTATTTCAGAAAATAATATTGCATAGTTTTGATGGGATATGCAAGATTGAATTTATGATTTGAAGGTAAGATCGAAATATCACTCATCTTTTGGATGTTGTCTTATTAGATGTTAATTCGTTTCACTTTGTGCTACTTTTGAAAAGTAAACGTGTTTTGCTCAGAAAAACATATTTATAATTTTATTTAGTCTGAATAAAACTACGTTTATCGCTTATTCCTTTGTGAAACGCGTTGAAATGTAGTTGTCTTGCTTAAAGCCCCAACAGTAATCTGTTAGCATATTAACATTCCACCTTCCTTGATGCCTCTTTTCCATTTCCTTAATGGTCTGGTGGAACCTCGCGCCTTGTTCGTTTCCAAATTGTCTGAAAAATAATCCTAACTTTTCCAACTATCCTGCTGTATTTTGTACAATACTTTGGAAGTTCGGATGTTTTTATTTCCTTGAAATCCATTACCAACACTTTTGAATCTTACTCAAGCATTTTCCTCAGTGGGGATCGTTGTTTTTTCAAAAATTATGTCCCCCATTTCATTTTTATTTTTTATCAGTTGTCTGATATTAAGACCGAAAATCTCCAGCTATAAAAAGACTGAAATTTCTTAGCTCCATATTTGAAACAATTTCCATTTTGATCTATCTGCCCTTTACAAATTGTTTCAATAGCCCCAACTTGATATGTAGAGGATATGTATGATAACTTGCTACAGTTATCATACACTTTTGTTTAGTTTTACACTTTGTGTAAAAAGTTTATATTCAGTTGTGATTTCCATAAAAGTTAAGTAATGTTTGTCGCTATTGTCATTACATCATTGCCATCAACATTTCTTTTTTAAACCACTAAAGTATTTTTGTTCAAAGAAAAAAACGTCTTCTGTGATTTTGAATTAATTTCTTTTTTACACTAAATTCATCCACTTTGCATAAGCAAAAATAACAATCCTCATGCGACTAAGGTTCTCGCCAAATCATCGGAGTGGACAAAGGCATACTCTTAAAAAAAATAGACAAATAAATAGAGATTTTTGCCAAAATAATTTGCTTTAACCAATTCCGCAATCTTCCGTCTTTTTCTACAGTATACCTACCACAAATGTAACAAAATTTCTCAGGATGTTTAACGCAAATTCGTTTTGACATTTTTCCTTAGTAAAAAAGAATTAATTTTCTTAAAACCGAAGTAATTGCAAGTTGAAAACAATTGATACAAAAGTAGCTCTAAAAAGAACTGTTGGAAAAAAAGCTGTGACAACAAATTTTTTGCTTGAAAAGAACTTTCTGCAAAACTATAAAAACGAATCACTGAAATCATGTAAGTATCATTACAAATTCAATCCTACGTATCCTAGTCATAAAAATCAAACAGCGTAAATGCCGTTTTCCGGTAAAAAAAAATTATTTCCCTAAAAGACTTTCACAAAATTGACTGAAATGACCATTTTTCGATCATTTAACCTAAAACATCTCTTAAATCTCACATGCCAGGGAATTTCTGCGGTCTGATTCGATTTCAGCGTCAATAAATCTATAAAATACTATAGTAATCTATATATCAAATAATCCATAAAATAGAATTAGGTAATACTAAACCTCCACACAACTGTAACATTTAAAACAAACAACAGATAACAATATACAAATAAACAACAAATAAAAATATACTTGTAGAAGCCAAAGACAACTCTAATTGATAAATTAGACAATAATGGGATGTGTTCTCTTGAATGTAATACATGCGATGCTCTATATATTGGCGAAACGGGTATGAATATAAGACAAAGGTCAAAGATCAAAGGACACCAATCGATTTCAGCCCAAATAAAACCAGTAACATCAATACCATATATATCACTGTAAGAATAAAAGTCACCTACTAGAATTGCTAGAATCATATGAAATTAACATAATACATCGACCACATTACGCAAAATTGAAGCTCACTAATGACAAGTAAGTTTACAAAATAATTCAAGAATTATGAAGTTGAAACATGATACCTTAACCAGTTATAATATATTCTTAAATATCGTTCTTAAATGTATTTATTTTGTAACACCTCTGAGGATGTATCCGCATGATTCGAAACAAGTAGAGATGATTTAATAAATTAATATACATACGACTGGAAGGTTACATGTGTTTATAAACATTTTTACAATTTTATTTATTTTGTTCCCTAACTTAGGGAACAATATAACACAATGCAGAAAAATATAACACAAAAAGGAGACGTAAATTGCAAAATTATGGAAATATTTGTTTTGATATTTTTAACAGACGATTCAATGTAAGTTGAATCAATTAATCCAGATATTGCAGCAAAGATAATAAAATCTGTGGTAAATGGAAACGCCCCTAATGAAATTCTAGATGATTGTAGTTAATTTTTATTGATAACCCATATTAAATAAACAACAGTACGTCAAGTTTAACTTAACAATTTAACTTTATACACAGCTGTCCCAAATGCAACGCTCACATTGGTACTTTGGAAACGTTAAGAGCCACAGATTCGGTTAAATGGAACAATGTGAGGGTGTTTATCTAAGCTGTACAGACCTTCTTTTGTTTTCCCAAAAAAAATGCACCACCTACTAGACATCCTGAAAAAACTGAAAATCGTCGTTTTCTTCAAATGTGAATATTTTCCATATTATTTACCGTATCAAAAAATTTCAAGGGAAAAAGTTGTAGATATCAAAACATTCTGTAGGATAGATAATAAAAATATTTTTTACCTTTTGCACCAGTTTCGAGATGTGATCCAAAGTTGTATTTTTTTTAAATAGAAACCATAGTTGATTTTGACATTATTAAATTACTTGATTTTTTCCCTTTCCAACGATATAAGGTTCGAGGTATTTATTTGTCTTTCATAGTTTAGGAGATGAAGGAAAATCATATTCCACACATTTTAACCCACATCACACTATCCATGATTAAGAACTATGTTTTGTTTTCAAAACAAAAGACTGCATATCTGGTATTTATTATCTTTTGTGCTTTAGTAGATTGCAAAAAATAAGAAACATGGAAGCAATAAGCATGGTAACAATGAACACGGAAGCAATAAATACGGTAGCAGTAAACATGATAACAATAAACATAGTAATAATCAACATGGTAACAATAAACATGGTAAAAATAAACGCTATAAGAATAAACCAAAATTTTCCTACAAGATGTTCAATACGGCGGCCGTTTTCTTCCAAACATTTGGTAACACGCATTTCGACACATTTTCTGCAATTCATTAATTGACAAAACACTAACGGAGTTAAAATCCTGTATGACACTTTGTTGGAAATCATTAATACTGTTATAACAATCTGTATTCATTGGTTTGTAAGGGTGAAATATGAATAATTGGCGGCGACTACAACTTATGAGACGAAAGTGGTTTAACAATATTATTGACCAATGTGTAGTGTTTTGTTTCAATCATGGATAGTGTGATGTGAGTTAAAATCTATGTGGAATATCATTTTTTCTTCATATCTCCTAAACTGTGATAAATACCTCGAACCTTATACCGTTGGAAAGATAAAAAATCAAGTAATTTAATAATGTCAAAATCAACTATGGTTTCCATTTAAAAAATGCAACTTTGGGTCAGATCTCGAAACTGGTGCAAGGTAAAAAATATATTTATAATCTATCCTGAATGTTTTGATATCTACAACTTTTTCCCTCGAAATATTTTGATACCATAAATAATATGGAAAATATTCACATTAGAAGAAAACGTCAATTTTCAGTCTTTTCAGGATATCTAGTAGGCGATGCATTTTTTTGGAAAAACGAAAGAAGGTCTGAACAGCTTAGATAAACACCCCCATATTGTTGTTTGACATTATTAAGAACCACTGTAATAAATAAGCAGTGGATTACTGAATAGTACTTCCTAATAGTTTCCCGAAAATTCAAGAATAGATTCAAGAATAGAACATTTTTCTAAACAATCTTAGTTCTTATTCTTTTCTGAAGTAATTTTTAATAAAATAAAAATTAAAATTAAATGGTCGCATAGAGAAATGAAGCCTTTTATTTCAATAACAATTTTGTTTTGAAAAAGTAATGTCATCATCACTATAGTTCAGGAAGATAAATGCTTCCTTCATGTGAACCAATTTAAAAAGTTACAGCTAGCGTGCAATACTCTTTTGAAACGCTAAATACGAAACCACAACAATTATAGACCAATGTATACGTATTATTAATACAGTATAAATGTACTGTAATAGAATAACAAGTAGCAGATTGAAATAATCACTCGAGGGTAAACTGCAAAAAGTATGTGCAGTTAATTCAATTAAAATTGTAAAATAAAAATAAAACAAATTCCAGTAGTCTTACTGATGTAACTAAAGAGACATAACAATAACAGGTCGGAGAAAAAAGTGTTTCATGCGCGGTGCGAGAGACAACATTAAAAAAACAATGTTGTATAATGCAATATTACACAATCACCTGCAATGGAACAGTATTCCTCTCCCATCCCCTTCTAAAGTTTATAATATTCCATTCTTATCTTAACTACGTCGCCTAAGTACGTTAAGGAATTCTCGAAAAAGAAACTGCAGGGTTGTTGAGACTATTCTTAAGGGAATTCCACAGCGAAACAGGGAATTCATAGCATTTCGAGTGCTGCAAGAAAAAAGAACCACGATATAAAGACTAATAAACCTAAAAAGGTTTTATCACTGCGAACAATTTCGGAATTTTCCATAGTGCCAGACACTCCTTTCTTCTTACTAGTACATGAGAAGAAATTTATTTATTGCAAAAGGCAAACTATAGAGCCTTACTCATCTGCACAATTACCTGTAACCTGTACATTTATTTGTTATTGATTATTAACCACGATAGCAAAAAAAAATGCCTGAAACCGTGCATGTAAGGAAAAAATTACATAGACTTTTCAAATAAATTTTCGCTCTTCACCATTCACATTTCTACATTTACTTAAACATCTAATACACAGGCATTAAAGAGTATAAGTAATAACAAAATTAAAAGTGACGGGTTTCGTAGTTTCATTCATAAACATTGCAAAGGAGTGGAAACTACCTCATTAAAACGATAATTTTATGCACAATAATCTTTGTGAAGACGTACGCTCGTGTTCGGTGTATATTGAATGGACATCTATAACGGCAGAATATTCATCATCATCTTTATTGTCCCATTTTTTCAACAATGAATCATTAAAAGCATTAAAATTCTTCTGCTGTTACCATTCTAGGTTGGTCTCTTTATATATTTATTTTTCTTATTATAAAATGTACTCTATGTGAGTACATTTTATATTACCATTTGATTTGATAGTACTTTGCGAAAAAACACGCAAATTGCACAAGCATTCCTGATTTCGGAAATGCTAAAGCTTCAAACTCCTTTCTCCTTTCCTTATCAAAGCTAATACACCTGGTAATTCTAAATACATAAAAGATCACTATAAAATAAACGAGTACAGCAGTAATCGAAATCACCCAAATAAACTTATCCAGGAACTTAAAGTAAAGACCAACGCATGGAATGGGGCAATAAATAAAACGATTAAATAAACGATACTAATAAATGTTGTTTTATATATAATTTTATATTTATTTAATTGTTTTGCAATTAATTAAATAAATTATATCAATAAATCTGTTATTTATTTATGATTTCACACTTGTTTAATTGATTTATTTATTAGCTTATTGTTCGTTCTATTATTTAATTTAAATTCCTCGTTAGGTCCATTCGGTATATTTCATAAGTGTTTCCTCGCGTTTTCATTTCCCTTTGTTTTGACTTTGAGTTTTTAATTATGGTATTCAGTCTTTGTTGCTTTAATTAACGGGCTTGTTTTAATAACAGTTCGTTTTCATCATTTCGTCGTTTAAAATAGACAATCAAATTATAATTCATCACATTAGTAAGCTATCACTTTTATATGAAGTCGCATAGGAAACTTATTGTTCAATATAATAATTTTCCTGGTTTCTCTAAAGGTCTTCTAAAACTTGTAACGTGTTCGTTGCATTCTTTAGTTTTTATCCCTCGTAGACATAGCAGCATCTCTAGAGTCAGGTTAAATTAATCGAAAGCTTAAAGAATCCACCCATTAGGTGTCCACTTTCAGGGATTTGGAGTATCCACTTACTTAACACATTCAGCCCTATTCTGTAACTTCATATCGAATCGATAGGGACCTAATTGAAAAGACAGCAACTCATTTAACTGGATCGTTCTGAAATAGGGTTTCTGTAACACTCTTTCGATTTCTCTTATCTAAAGAATGCTAGCAAGGCTTTAGAACAGGTATTTCTAAAGCATAAAATTGTTTGTATAAGTAACTTGCTCCTATTAAAAGAAAATGTTTCGAATCAGTCATTACAATTTCCAAAATACTTTCATTATCTTGAACACATATATTCCTAAAACTATTAAAATAAAACTGAAATGAATGAGAGGTATAGTATCAGATTATTTGTATATGTTGCTTGCATAAGATGTATAATTTTGATAAAGATAAACTACACCGAAATAAAGTGTTTGTATTCCATTGAAATATTATCAAAATTGGTAAGTCTAATTTTCCAACAAAATACATTTAAAAGCCATTTTTAATTTCCCCATTTCGAATTTATTTGTCCACCGGATACCTTTCTAATGCTCATAAATATTCATTAAATGTAGTAGCGTTCCACGAACCAAATCGATCGATATTCATTATTATTTATTAAACATTTTGGTGTAGATTGAAAATCGTTGTTGTTTACTTCACTATATAAATGTATTATTAACAATCTTCCTTTTCTTTCAACCTTTGTTTCTGAAAATAACGGCATGCCTTCAATATTTAAATTCATTTGCAGGTAGGAAATAAATTAAATTAATATCTCCATAAAGATATGGTGGGACTTGATAGAGACTAATGTCAAAATGACTGTGTTTCAGTCACTGGCAATCAAAATATTATTATTATTATTATTATAAATTATACCATTAACAGCATTCACTTACGAGTACCTTTAAGTAGTATACGACAGGTAATTCAATTAAAATAAAGTATTGAAGTGCCTTATTTGTGATGTTATTTCATCTTACTTATATGTTTTAGGTTGCGGAACAAATTGGTACACTGAAATTCGTTTTATAAGTGTTTTTTTATTACAAAACATACATTAGGTTAGCCGCATAGCATACTATTTTTGGTTAGCCGCAAAGATCTCTTCAATTTCTTTTAACCAACACCAAATTTAGCTCGATCCTCACATTTTGCAAACAAGAACAAAACGTCTGCTGTTGCAACACTCTCGCGAATCTGCGGCTTCTGTATAATTCTGCACGGGTACATTAACTGTACATTAACTTTGGCATTATTGGAGGAACGCCTCTGCCGCTAACGTAACTCTAAATTTTAACGGACTGCATGCAAATCGCAATTAACTCGAAGACGTAACCAATTCGAATGCGAGAAAAATGCGTCTGGGTTCACGTTCTAACTGTGCACGAGTTTGGAAATAACACGGTGGCTGCGCTCGTCAAATCCAAATATGGCCTGGGGGCATTAGGCGAAGGATTCCGACGTGCGAGAAACAATGGGGAAGAAAACTAAACAAAAGCGGGCTTTTGAAGTGTGGAAAATGAAGGAGAAGAAAAATAACGAAAACGGTTTGAGTTGGAATGCGCAGCGAGGCAAACTCGTTACAAGCTATTATACAATTTGCGCGCTGTTTAACAATGTCCTTTTCCGTCTAACACGCAATTCTCCGCTAAAGTGCGCTCAACTTGTTAATTATGCTTCTTTGAGACAGAGATTTGACTTCAATTTCGCGAAATACAGCCAATTAAGTAATACGTCTGCCATATTAAACATGGCAATTCTTTTTTAGTTACCAAAGGGTGTACAAATTAATATAGCATCCACAATACAAAAAGAGAAGGAGAAAAATAAAATCTCTTAAATAAGGGGGATTTTAATGCAAAATTAGGAGTTATGGAAAAAGAAATTAAAGAGGAAATATATATTATAATATTAATAATTTTATTTCGAAATTTGTATTGCAGGAGTTATAAAATAAAATAATAGTTATTTGCCAATTAAAACTAATTTTGTTTTGTTGACTGAAAAAATTACATTACGTTGGATATCAACTGGCGTGGATCACTCACACGACTTTCTCTCACCTAACCCCCCGATCTATTTTAGAAACAAATTCTAAACAGTGCGACGTTGCACATATGTATTTGTACTTATTCAAAATTTATTTATTTAAATGATAACAGAACATAAACTGTCCCAGTGTAAGTTAATTTGCACCAGACAGACCATCTCTTACCTTATGGATTGGTGGATTGATGGTCCGGGCAAAGGTTCACGCACGGATCCCTCGTCCACTTCCATCTTTTCGAAGACACCTTCGTTCTCGCTGCTGGAAAAATGTCTCTTGCCTCGTACTTAACACAACCTTTCGAGTTTTACTGTTGTTTAGCTTCTGTTTGTTACCGCTAAATCAGACATCTGTAGCTTCCATCGCATTAATTAACTGTACCTCTATCTGTTCTTTTATTTTAATTACACTTTTGATATTACACTGTTGATATTACACTATTGATATTACTTTATGCCATATTATATATCAGAAATAAAACTTTAAACTTCTTTTATTTATTTTACTCATTTAATTTACTAAGTAACCGGTTTCGGTCCATGAACCATCCTCAGTCTTAATCTACAAAGGAGGCAGATTAAGACTGAAGATGGTCCATGGACACAAAAACAGGTTTCTTAGAAAATTAACTAAATAAAACAAATTCAAGAAGTTTAAAGTTTTATTATTGTTTTCGTCCTACAGGTATGATTTGAGTCCTACTATACCCATGTTGGTTTTCACAAAACAAGCAATTTTTCTCAAAAACGTTATTATGTGTTTAGCGATTAATTTCTCAAAAACTTTATTAGATATCGAGCTACAGTTATCATATTGATTTACATTTTTTTATGAATCGGTATTACTTTTGCTATTTTCATTTCATCCGGAACAATTCCGTCCTTAGATAGGGAAGTCGCTAAAATATCTAAACAGTTTTCAATAATTTTGTATGTATATTTTAATGCAACCACGTGCACTACTTTTGTCGCTGTTAGAGTAGATAGTATTTTGCATAGCATTTATCTTAAGGTATGTAAGTTCTGCTAGGAGTTAAGTGCAGCCACAAGGTTGCAGCTGTAGTTAATTTTATGATTGTTGGTGCTCTCATTTGTTATAGTCATCATTGTAGTGGTCATTTGTAGGATACTTCCCTCCACTTTCATTTTTGATTTTTTTTTGTTTTTATTGTGTTATAACCGTGGTGTTGGGTTGGGTTGGGTTGCTTTCATCATTTACTGTTAGGCCTACCTTATTTAATTAATGTGTTGGGGGACTTTTCTGTTCGTTTCTTGTTGGGTTTTTATTTTTGGTAAATGGTGTGAAACAGTATCATTGAAGGACTGTTTCTGTAGTGTTTTTCTGTAATGTGTCTTTCTTTACTTATTTAGTACGTGTAGGTACTCTATGAACTGTTATTAGGATGAATTACGACCATTTTATTGTCGGCCTCCTGAATGTGCGTTCATTATTGGCTCATTTTCATGAATTTACTAGTTTGGTTCGAGGGGGCTCGTTTAATGTAGTCAGCATGACTGAAACGTACTTGGATCCTTTAATTTATACTAGCGTACTTGCAATGTACGCTAGTATAAATTAAAGGATATAATTTTATTTGATTAGATAGGGTAATCAAATTGAATATGAGCATTTAAAGCAGTATGACGTAGTATAAGTTGAATAACTGATAATACTAGTACCATTTTGGATGGTACTAGTATGTGCATATGTAACATTTTGTGCTTTTAACATTTGGTTAGTATAGCACATACGACTGGAAGCCTTTTGGAAGCATTTATTTCAATCTTCTCCAGTCAGATTAGATATTTTATCTGGTCGTGTACCAATAGTAACCAATGGATGCTAAACATGAACACTAACGAAGGCAAGCCAGGTGATAAATTGATGGAAACGAAGAGAGAGGGAGAGTGCTGCTGAACACATACATAGGGATAAGAAAAGAATCTGATGAATAAGAAGTCAGACGAAGGGAAACAGGCCAAAAATGGAATGCAAATAATGCAACAGTGGAAGCCATGACTCTTTTTAAGGCATCGCTACATATATAACTTAAAAGGAATGGCAGAAATACACGTGAGGGCATTAGTCCAGGACTGAGTTAAATGGCGAGAAATCAAAATTTTAGCAGTTTAATTTTTTTAAATTAAGAAAAGGGAACAATCAAGTTTTATAATAAAGAAAAGTTTGCCAATAAAAAAGAAACATAATCACAATTTGCCAGAATCAAAATTTTTCGATGGATAGGACACGTTGCAAGGGTGGAAGAGCAAAGTCTGCCAAAGAGGGCACTCAAAGGAAACATGGAAGGACGTCGGCCAGCAGGAAGACCTAGGAAAAGATGGCAGGAGGAAGTATATGGGGACGTATTTATTAAATGTCAGGTGATGGAAGAGATTTCTAGTTGTAGAACTCACAACTAGAAATGTTGTAGAACTCACATTTGGTGACGTTGCATACAGGAATTTATACATCTAAATTTATAAATTTATATATTATTATATTTATTTGTATAAATTTATTTAAAATTTATATAAATATAAATTTATATATGTAAAAAATAATTTCTGCTACTTTTTTGACATTACTTGTTCAAGATCTTAAAAGTATAAAACACAACTTCTCAAGCATTATGTACCGGAAACCGGAAATCTTTTAGAAGAACATTACATTATGAGCACTTTAAGCGGTAATCGCAGTAAACCAATAAGTTTAATGTGAAGGGTTAGTTAATAAAATTGGCGAGTTAGTATTGTCGCACATATTGAATCTTTTATAACGGCGCGCCGCCATAAATCATACTTTATTTCTGCGCTTTCAAGCAACGCAATAAAATACAATAAGTCACGTCCCGCATTCGTTCTTCCTTACATTAATGCCATTGTTTACAATCACGTAATAGCGGAAAAGTGCTTACATTCGAAAGAAATATGTTCATAAAGGCAACGTTTAATAAACGCAGAAGGTAAATTCTATAAAATATGTGCTGCTTAAAGGAGAACACCAACAAATAATAATTGTGAATCTTCTATTTGCTGCCTTAAAAATTCACGTGGAGTTTGTATATTTGGAGAAGTTCTACAGTAACCGCGAATGAAAGAATGTGAATATGAAAAATGTGTATTATGGACACTCGACATGCAACCATTTTTACAATATAGGGCTTGAAATAATTGGTTTCAAAGTTTGAGATTAGCTTAAACTAATCGAAATAAAAATATATGCCTGGAAATGTCACCTTCTAGAGCAGTGATTAGTTGAAGCGCTGATGGGAGTATAGGAGACTAGACTTAATTTGATTTAGCAACTTGCTTTAGTTATGCACCTTTCCAGTCCAACTGATTTTCTGTATTAAATTCCTGTTGACTTCAAAAGAACTCAACAGGAATTTAGTATGGAGTTGAAAATATTATACAAACAGAATGCAGGGCCATCTTAATGACCAGAATTTAATTTGGCATTCTAATTAACGCAGAACATGAATTAGAACGAGCTATTGAGATGGTACAAGACTGCAAATACAATTGCGTCGTGGTTTTCTTTGGACTAAAGCGCGCATTATTGAAATTATGGCTAATCGCGCATTATGGCTAAGCACAAGAGAAGTGATTTTACCAGATAGAATTCAACAATTCAATGAATTAACAAAACCTCAACTTTTACAATTAGCTCGTCCGGAGCACTTTGAAAAAGTGTGTCTACTCGAAAAAATAACTACTGAACTAAGAGGTGATGATGTGAATGCTATTTATGAATTAGTATAAAATTATGTAAAAAATTAAATACCATTTTTAATTTTAACGATGGTTTGCGTTTTTGCCAGCAGACCGTGCAAAATACTCCTAATTAAATTTGAACAAAGGATATAACTAAAGTGACCAGACGTCCCACATTTGAATTGTTTGTCCCACATTAAAAACTGTCCCCCATAGTGTCCCACATCGAACAATGTGTCCCGCATTAAAAGTTTTTAGGCTTATTACAGTAAACAAGGCCACTGATTCTTCTATTTGATATTAGATTGCGCTGTAATATTGTTTATCTTCGTTTATCGGATAAAATTGGTGACAGTTTTTCTATCTTGCGTTCTTGTCAACACTTGTCTTAAAACTAATCTTTAAAAATTTAACTTTACTTATTAAGTCCCAATTTTTGTTATATTTAGTGCGTTCTTTGCTAAATGAAAATAAGTATTACTTTTTAATATTAGTAAATTATATTAAATTCTATTATATTTATTATATTTAAATTATATTAATATCGTAAATTATATGTAATTCACTACGTCATTAGAGTATACCGTGTCTATAACTTAACAAATAAATGAGAGGTTATGTTTATTAAATAATCTCGTTATCTTCAAATTTGCTACATTATTCTCCTAAAATGTTACAAATATTATTAT
>JAWQRJ010002194.1:0-14026 GCA_033557515.1 Diorygopyx duplodentatus | reverse complement strand
TTAGGGCACGTATAAAAATATACGTAAACCTTATTTTTATCCATTCTATCGCTGTACCAAATTGCATCGAAATCGGTGTGTGACACTTCCCTTGTTAGTTTTTGCTGATGAAGTAATTCTTAAAATAGTTCGCATACAGTTGACTTGAAAATTTGCTTTTGGTGGGTGATTGTTTTTTATTACATCCCACATGGCTTTTTATTTTTTGTATAATGTCACAGTAAATTTTACGTTGTCTTTCTAAAACTACTTTTGATGCCAGACGTAATTTCTCTTTATAGTATTTAACTTCATTGTTATACCAACAATTTTCACGGGTTAAAGAATATTTATTGACAATTTTTATTTTCTCTGGGAAACTAGATTCTAATGTACGAGTTATTAGGCTAATAAAGGTAGAACATTTATTTTTACGTCTATATCTTCGTGATCAATAAAGGAAAAAATTTATTTTCTAAAGCTATCATAAATCATCATCGTCATGTGTGATTTTACGGTAGGTGATTTTATGTTGTAAGTTCCGAGACCGCAAAGACATACGAGATGGCCAAATGATCAAGCAGCCAAGGATCAATGACATCAATGTTATGAGTATTATATCTGGTTGGTTATTCCCAAACCAACTGCACACAGGGATACGGCTTGGCGGCCATTACTTTGACAACGTTGTTTATGTTTTTCGAGTATTTTCTCCAAGTTATTTGAAAACAAACAACGTTCTTTTTAGAACTAAAGATAATTGTAAACGCATAATTTTTTTTGTAAATGGAGGCGACACGACACCAGGAATAAGTGGTGTCGTTTAACTTTAACTTAACTCTTGAGGACAAGACAAGTATTCTAACCCATTACCAGCCAGAACTCAAATATCATCGGAAAAGTCATTTTTTTTTTATCAAAATAAACATCTTACTTAAGATATATTCATAAATAATCTTGTGATTTTCCCCCCAGAAGTTCCCAGAAAATTGATGTCCCGTTTTTGGGACGATGGCTAAAAGTGGAAAACTGGGAATAAAAGTATTCCTATCATATTTTTATTCACAAATGTTATTTAATAATTTTAAAAAAAACAAGTCATTTTGTATGAAAGAGTGCAAAACAAAACATCGCATTTTCCACAAATCTAGTAGTCTTTGCCACACAAGGCACACATCTCCATTGTACTTTTATAGGAACAATTAAATGGCCTGCTCTTTTTGGGTCAGAAGAAGTCGCCCTGGAAAGGTAGGCCAGCACAATGTTTTTTCGTATTCTTTGGAATTGGAATTTGAACCTGTTTCTATCTTTACGCGAATAACCTTTGGCAAGAACTAAAGGTTGAATGTAGTTGTAATTAGTTGCAAGTGAAGCTGATTTATTCCACCCCCATCGATATGGATTTTGCTCTTTTTGAAGTTTGGTTTCAGCAAAAATTGCTACCACGACTTATCATTCAAAACAGTTAAGCATAAAACCGATAAATACTACAAAAATGATTATATTAGATCGTTATATGGACGCAAACAACATTTCAAGACCTGCCAAAGCAACTAAAACGGAATTGTTAAATATAATTAAAGAGTTAGATAATCCTATACGTTACCGAGTAGATGAGATGGCAAAAAACGAAGGTCAGGTAATGCTGTACTATGTCTATCTCCCTATTATTGCGTTTTGAATCCAACTCAATTGATCTGGAGTTCTAGCATTCTAGAGTTCTAGTATTCTGGAGTATAGGTGTAGGTATGGACAGTAAAAACGTTAGAAATATAAAAAAAAACACTATATGAAAACACAAAGACAAACAGTGCATAAATAATTATAAATTCAGTTCTCAAAATATAAACTTTATATTAGTAGAAGCAACAGATGTCAGAGTGGGCAGAAATAAATTATGAAAATACAAACAAAAGATTACAGGAGAAGACTAAAATATAAAGGTTGTCCTTCAAAGTTTGTTAGTTCATTAAAAAGAGAGATATTTTGTCAAATTTATGCTCCTCCATTTTCATCTGCACCAATAAAATCATCTTTTCCCCCCTTTTTTTAGTTTCATGTAGAATTTTCGTATTGGGATAATCTATTCTATGACCTGTCTAGGCATTATGTTTACGTAAGGTAGAACTAGATTTTGTATTCGTGAATGCGTATGCCTAGTTTTCGTCCAGTTTGACCTATGTACATTTTTCCAAATTCATTACATGCGACGATTCACGCATTAGATGCGACCTTATCTCTAACATAAACTGGAATAAAATAAAAGAAGATGGAAGACTAAAGACTTCAGTTGCCAAATACCAACTTTAGATGAAAACTTAATAAACTGATTAAACATGGATTCAAACATGAAGTGCTTTTTATATCAACATGGTTTAAAAGATTAAAAACTTATCAATGGGGGAGAAGAACAAATAGCGCTTCGCAAATTTCCAATTATTCGCATATAACAACTGTTCTTCACAAAAGGCGATTCTTAAATTGTTACCAGCATGTTCATTACTACGGGCCTTTAATTACAAAACAATCCTTGGATTAAATTTGTAGTAGCAAATTCCATCTTTATTAGCGATTTGCGGAATGAATTCGCAAATTCCCACAAGCACACTCTAATTCACCGTTTTGGCACTTTGACAAACTTGCAAATAAATTTATAAATCCACCCGGACATGAAGTTAAATTGTATCACTTAGTTTCAGATGGTAGGCATTAGTTTATATCATTAAATTCCTGCTTTACTCCTAATTTACTGAAAATAAAACCACAATCTAATACTATTAAACGAACAATTCTTGTATGTGTGTATGTATGTATTTTTTGATCTCAAAGACGGTTTTAAGTTGCGGGCGAATATTTGCAGGATTCACAAAGTTGGACAAGACAAGTATCTAATAATTAGTTTCAAATTTCAAATAAATAAAATACCTTCGGAAATAAATAATAATTGTGTTACAGCACCTTGGCGGGATCTATTGGCGCTCACTGCATCTATCGAGACGGTTTCGATCTCGGTGGACGTGGCTACGACGATAGTTTGACCAGTATTATACGGATTAAACATTATTTATAATATGTGGAAACCAACACTGAAAGTCCGAGCGGAGCACGAAGTACCCGATAAAGCTCGGTCTGCCATATACTAATTACTTATATTGCCATTTTACTCAATTAACTAGAAATCTGAAACCAAATTATGTTTCACTAGTAATTACAGGAATGCAGAAATTCATTTTAAAGTTGATATTGTTTGGATTAGTTAGTGAATATCCGATAAATCAAATAATGTCAAAGCAAATTTCTTTGGCGCACCTGGTTTACATATGTACGAATAAATTTTGTTACATATTTAAATTGAAAAGAGGATATACATTCAGGTTGGAGCTAATTTGAATTTCAAATCAGAAATACGACAATGTAGCGAAGGCAGACACAAAATGCAAAGCAGGTTCAAAACTTTTTTATTAGGTATTACCAAACTGATATTTTCAATTAATATATGGAAAGTACATATACAAATACATATACTATTAATTTGCAATTTATCGGAAACATTTTCTATACGGTTTTCCAGTGCCTACTATTTTATAGGGGAAATTGAGTTTAATTTTCACCAGGTAATTTTTTCTCTAGGCGCAACCAATTTTGGGTAAATTATATATATTATTATAGTATTATATTATATTAATTTTTTCCACCAAAAAACTACTACATATTATCAGTAGTTACCCACATTGGTACCAAGATTAGTGAATATACAAATTTGCTGATATTGTGCTTTTGTTGAGCACTGATTTTGATGATGATGGGTTAATGCTTTAGTAGTTTTTGGACAAAAAAGGCAAACTTGTCATTTTTCTTCAATGTAATGGTTTCCGGGAATAACCAGTCCGAAAATCATTGCGCTGGTTCATTGGCTCAAAAAACGCAGAAGCAAAGCGCTTTCTGTGGCACATAAAAGCGTTTTTGGACATCTTCGTAGTTGACAAAAAATTGCCGTATACCACCAAATAATTCATCATATACTGCAAGGTGCGAAGATAATAATATCAGTCCAAACATGTTTAAACAATGGATTATCATTTTGAATATTTGATGTAGTGGTTACATAAAATGTTCAAACCAATTAGCATACATATGAGACATTGGCAGAAAAAAATATTTTTGTTTCTAATTCACTACTCTGTGACAGTTGATGGCTTGGTAGGTTCAAATATGGGATTATTATAACATTTTATCATCTACTGTTAAAACTCTTATATCAACATCAACGATTCCTACGACATCGTATTTTAACATATTTTCAAATATTTTTAACGCAATATGTTTAGTAATTAAGAATAATGATTGACAAAGGTATTTATTAAATGAATGGATGTGGATCATTCACACGACTTTGTCTCACCTCACCTCCCCGATCTGATTTGGGAAAATAACTTCTAAACGGTGCGACTTTGGACATACGCATGATTAATAAAATCGACCATAAATTTCACCCAAACGCCAAAAACTTGATTGCAAGCTAAAATAAACTACTTATACGGTCGACTATGCTACACTTAAACTTAGGCAACCCAACCTACATGAGCGAAATTATATTTTAATGTTATATTTTTCTCTCGAAAACGAGTGTATAATTATTATGCAATTAAAAAATATTATTAAAGACAAATATTACCTACCGTATGTTTATGAACGTACCAATGATTAATTTTTGTAAACAGGAATTAGTGAAATATCGTTCAGTGTAAACGATGCTTTGTCACCTTGTTCGCAGTAAGCTAACCTAAGTTTTTTTTTCGCCAAAAAAGAAGACTAATTTAAATACAATTGGACGCGGCTAGGGGTGGAAGTGCACAATCCAACTTTGTAGATTGCAAATATAGAGACCTATTTCCAGCAGTGAGAAGGAAGGGGTCTTCGAAAAGATGGAACTGGGAACGAGGGACCCGTGAGTGAACCTATGCCCGGAGCATCAATTCACCAACCCATAAGGTAAGAAATGGTCCGTCTGGTGCAAATTAACTTACACCACGGCAGTTTATGTTGACAATCATTTAGATAAATAAATTTTGAATAACTACTTTAAATTAAAAAAATTATAGAAACTAACACGTAAAAAATTCTAAATTAATTCTAATTCAACTAATTAATTTTACAATTAATATTTCTCTTGTATTTTTTCCATTAGGATATACTCCTTTGCCCTAGGAGGGTAACATATACAAATTGGAACCACCCTTATACCATCTCGCTATTCAGACTACTGGAAAAGAAGGGGAAATATGGATTGGATATCAACGAGCAATAAGGTGAAGCTGAAGAGCTTTTGACATAGAAGTAATAACTTGGAACCACTTTTATACTATCCCACTATTTATAAAGCGGAGGAGTATGAATCGTATATCAACAAACCGTAGAAGTAAGGGAATGAATTTGAATCATCTTGTATAGTATTTTTTTAAAATAATCTTTGCCGATTACAACCCCACTGATATTTTCTTTCCATTTCTTTTAATTTTTGGCGCTTCTTTTTCTTTTTTTTTTCTAGGTATGGATATATTAGACTCACCACTTTGGTCACTAACGCAGGTTCACCTGGATTTAGAATCTCACTTCACATCTTCATGAGAGAAAAGTGACTACGACGACGGCAACTAAACAGCTCAATACAATTTGGAGTCCCAGCCGTAAATACCTTTCTCAATGAAAGGATCTACTGGACGCATTGTGTCCAACATTTTTATGGTGAGATTTTGATATATCTGAGCGAATTAGGTTATTTATTCTAAGGATCATTACCCTTAGAATAGACCGTTTTTGGAACACCTTGTTTAATTCCTTCTCGAATTTATGGTCGATTTTACTAACCATACATTTAAGCTAAAGTCGCACCATTTAGGAAGTGTTGAACCTTTTTTTAAATGTTGAATGTTGCAAAACCTTAGTTTATTAGAGCATCGATGCACTGAGATCCATCATGTCCGGCTACGAACGTAATCGGAACCACTGAGCAATCCTCTACCTAACAGTAGGTGGTACATATTTTTTGTAGCTCACTGAAAATCTAAAAATAACATAATGGCTGTGAATATTATTCAATCTAAATTTCCCACCTGAGAGATATTATAATGTCAAACATCTTTCTTCTTGCAGTTATTAAACATTTTGTAGCTGATAAAAGGTGTAGCTTATGGAACGAAAACCTTAGATTAGTTTAATGCTTTAATAAGTTTTCCATCACAACTTCAATCAAACTAACAGTAACCTATTGGACGTTTATGGAAAAGTAATTATATTTCAACTCTAAAAATTTGGAGTTAGGGCTTTTATCCTACTTATGCCCAAAGCTCTTTAAATTTATTTCAAATATTTTTAATTACACAGACCGAAAGAACTTCTACCGAAAGTCAAGTTGATCTTTTTTATTTTAAACGAAATGGTACATATTTCCTTCCATTTTTAGATTAGCTGCTTGATTTTAGTGGATAATGCAGTAACGTTTTTATTACAATTTTTAAACAAATTTTAAACGTATTTTTTGAATCTTGATCTTGCCATTTTGGGTAAAATTTAAATATCCAAAAGTATTTTTTTAATCGAACAACTTATTTCACCTTATATTATATATTTTGAAGCATAATTCTGTTTTGCCTTGATTTTCTTAATTTTCGTGTTAACAATTATTTTTTTAAATTCATCACTATCGCGTATTGAGTTATCTTCTTGTCTTCTCTGACTTATATTTTCCACCCGATAAATTAAATTTTATATAAGAATACCTCGAGTGGTAGAAGTGGGCGTCCATTATATATCTGCCTCAAAACAACTTACTAAAACTATAACGAACATTTTACTTTGTAAAGGCAGAGGCTTCGGCATTTTAGCTAAAAGAAAAACCTAATTTAGGGTTAATCAGTCGACACATCACTTAATCAGTCGATATGTGGGTACAATTACTTACCAGAATTAAGTTTCAGAGTAAAGGAGCCGAATAAGTTGCCAAAAAAACAGGCCAGCAAATGCAAAATACTGTACATAAATGGAACTCTATACGTGCAGTCTCCGTCGACCAGTTTTCCCTAAAACCGTGCTGGTAATTTACTAAAGGGTTAAACTTATTTAAGTAGTTCAACAATCTGGCATGAATAATCAATCCAAAGACTTTCGCAAAGACAGCACCAGTGAATATCGGACGATAGTTATTTACATGGGTTGGCGGCCCTTTTTATACACGTTCATTCACTTTAAAAGAAACTTTCAAAAAAAAAGTTAACAGAAACATAAATTTTTCAAGAAATATTTGAAAGGCATCATCGACAAAGTCTGTTACTTTACTGTAATGGTAGCAAACAAGGAGAAATCTTCTTTTTCACTTTTTGCCATTTTGTTTTCTACAGTTTCATTTTCACTTTTATTTCTATTAATTGTGTTGTTCTTGCTTCTGGTTGTAATACTTTCATTTGTTCCGGAGATTTCTTTCCTGAGCGGCCTTTCCTGAATTGGCACTCTTCAGTTTTTGGTAGCCAATGTTGCCATGTAGAATCATGTAGGGACTTTCCTGCTTTCCACATTACAGTTCTTTTTTGTCATTGCTTTCGATGATAATATGACACATTATTTGTTTTGTTATTTAGTAATGGTAAGAAATGCCGAGAAACAGCTAGCTTAATTGAATTGCAAATGGAGTAACTTAACTCACAGCAGTTTCATTGAGTATAGCTTTACACAGTTATTGTTTTCTTTAGTACCAATAAGTTAGCATGTTTATCGGAATAGTTTTACATTAAGTATTATCGTATAGTGTCACTTAGTTTTCATGAAATACTTTTAGTTAAAAGCTACATTATACTCTTGTTAAAAAATTAAAAAATCTTCCCCATTAAATTTTATTGCCTAAGGCCTGCTTGCCAAATATTTAAAATATCTAGGAAATATTTTAAATAAATAAATAGGGTGAAAATGCAAACTTTATGAATTTGACTTGAAGAACTATAGAACGGGATATAGCTGTAGCGAATGCTGAAAGTAACTGGAAAGTGAGATTCAGCATATGTAGAGCACCTGTACATAATATTATAGTCATTTCTTGATTTTTAAAATACAATAAACCTTCTATATCTTCCTATAACACGGTAGATATTTTCCGTGTTATATGAATCCGTGTTGTACGAGTCACTTAGATTATACAATTACATTAGCCGTTCACAGACCAAAGCGATTAACTTATTTGTTATATTTAAAATAACTTTTTTATTTATAGACGGGAATGAATTCAAATATGGCTACTTTTCCAGAAACGTATAATATACCACAGAGTTTGAATCACTCTGTATAAACAGTGGGAACAGCTTTGAAACTACTGAAAGCAACATAAAAATCCTGGAGTGCCATAAAAAATATGGAGTGCCTCTTCAGTTTCACATTATTTTGTCAGGAAGTGCTATATCTACCTGTTTTTATTATTATTGTATAAAAATACATACCATTCTGATGAATCCTTGGGTACCTTGACAACATAGTATAGAACTCCACCGTGTGTTGTTGCCATACTAGGCATATTACTTATAAAATATTTGCACGCGAACAACAATAAAAACAATACTTAGGTCACCACAGTTGTTTATATTGATCGAAAGCCACTTTTAAAAGTTCCGCAGATTGAAAAATGGTAATCGCGATGTCACCTTGAAACAACACGGAAGATCAATTCAAGTGAACCGTAACGAAAATAAGCCTGTGCGTCGTTTGAATGTATTCATCGCGGCACCGGAATAAGCCGGTAAAACAACGGCACATTTAACGTTTATTGTTACTTCCGGTACGCTTAGCAGCAGCTCTACCACAGTTGCCGATCTCGCGCGGACTATTTAAAAATGTGACTTCTCTCTGAAATTCTGAAACGCGAGTTTTGGAACGTTGTCAAGAACGTGATGCCCGCCACTGCTCCGAAACGACTAGCTACTGGATTTTAATTTTAGCGGACTAGTCAGACGTCGCAGACGTCATGGATTGGCCGATTCGCAATTGTTGGTCTGTTTGCACGTAGTTTCATACTGCCTGAAATGAATTGAACTGGGTTCATTTCTTACACCTCAAACACTTTTGGGAAGCCGTAACCTCTGGAGAGATATTTAAAACGTCTGGTTATAAATCTAAAAGTGCATCGAGATTGCTTATATTTGAAACAAAAATTCAAACTTCTTTAAGTTGACTATACATGTTTATCGTCAAATTATTACAAACGCTGATAGAGTGAGATTAGTTGTATTTATTGGAAAACTATATGAATAAGTACAAGCACATCAATTGGGCAATCGAGACATTCATCAACGCTAAACAGAAAGCTTCTTCAAGACATCTATCTAATCATGTATATACCATTCTATATCAATAAAATATCAAACAAGTTTTACATCGCAACATGATGTAAAAGCTAATAACTTTAGAGATCAAGTTTGTAAAAACGCTCCGCCCGGACGGACGTTAGGATTGGTAGTTAAATTTTAAGATTAACCAGATTAACTAGGTGTCTCGATGTTCAAATGCTATTTTCCCCCTAACTAAGTTTTCTGGAGGAAAAGGCATAAAAGATCAGAATTTTTAAGCTCTCTTCACTTCTTTCCCTGAAAAAGGAGAAGTCTTAAATTCAATGTGTCGACGGTTTGGAGGGAACCCATAAACCACTTTGATGATGCTATTTCTGTGTTACGAGTATTATTGGCATGAAGTACGGAAAAACTGAAAGCTGGAATTTTTGATGACCCTCAAATAAGGCAGCTCATGAATGATCCTGGCATCATAGATTCCATGAGTGGGAATGAGTGATGTACATAGAAGGCATTCTGGGGAACCACAAAGCTGAAAACTTTGCCTAGTTCAGCATAGTTTAAACAGCATGCTCATTAATTTCAGAGACCTTGGATGAACATAAAATCGACTTGGATGAACGTAATATGAACATAAAAGTTACTGTAATGTTACTATATTTTATTCATGTTTTTTAACATGAATAAAATACAACACAACTTACCATTGTTTTATCAACGAGCAAAAGCCTTCCTCTTTAAATATTATTGTTTTTTCGTTCATGGTTATAGGTTGCACACTATATAATACTTCCAGAAAGCAACACATACTTTAGAACGCTTCTAGTGTGTGATTGACAAGAATGTAGCCATTCCAAAGAAACTCTTTCAATGTAGCAGTAAGAGATGGGGCCATAAATTTGAAACGGGTTTGAAGCCTTATAGGATTTATTGTCTCTTTGATGTTCAATATTAGCTACTCACGAAAGTGTTCGCATTGTAGTTCGGTAAAAAGTATACACGAGTTAACGGATTGAAATTTTGAGGTAGTCGATCAAAATAAATCTAAACAAACACCAACAAGTGGAAAGCTCACAATCAGAGAAAGCAGGTATCAGTTATCGAAGGCCCATAAAATGCGGTTAATGTAATCAAAGAGCCCCAAAAGCAAAGAAAAATATGATTTGGAATACATTTATCGCTCAGGTAAATCAGCAAATGCAATTTTGACCAAAAAAATATTATATTTTTCGAATTATTAACCAAAATGAATAACTAGCTACTTTATTCGCTTTATTGCAATTTTATAATACATTTTTGTGAAGTTTTCTAATAGATCAAAAGACTATTAATTAATTTTGCTTTAAATAAATGACCCTAACGAAATTTTACGTGTAGATCTATGCTTACCAAAAACAGTGCCAACTTGTGGCATTTATAATGATAACCTTTATAGTAACCTTTACAATGATTCGCAGAAAAGTGCATTCATTCAAATTAAAGTATAAAACGAAAAAGGAAATTGGCAAAAATTGGTCTTTTACGACTAATAAAACATAAGATATGAAAGACGTTGTAAAGTTGAGTATACAGGCATTGAAATGCCTGCTTTTTCAAAGCATAATTCTAACGTAATATAGAAATGAAATATACAATACTCAAAATCTTGGGGAACCAACATAACTATACCATACGGTTCTTTCAGTTTAAATGATATGTTATGTAGTTTCGTCGTCTAGGTCTGCAAAAAAAATTTTATGAGGAAAGTTATAACTTTTTGTTTGTTTATGTTATTACGGTTATTATATACTTGTGGTTGGTGAATTCGAAATGGAGAGAACTCGTTTTCGAAGATAATTATTGGGGCAATTATCGATAGCATTGGGTGCTATGTATCTACAGCACAGAAGAAATCACACTCGAAGATGGTTGGTACGTCCGATTAATTAGAATCGTTTGGACTTTGGAGATTATGAACATCTGTTACAAGAAATGCGGTTAACTGACACTGAGATATTTTTTAACTTCACCAGATTAAAAATTGACCAGTTTGATACGTTATTAAACAAAATTGGACCTAAACTACAAAAGCATAGTTACCGAAAGTGGACAAAAAGTTATCCAACCCATCCCAATTTCAGACCACGTTTCTTTTTTTTTAATGTCCTTAAATTGTGGGTGCCCTTTGTCGTATAGAAAGGGATGTTCCATTACTGAAGCAACTAACTTTTCTGCATTAACAGTAGACCTCTCCTTTTTAGACTTTTTTAAAGCAAATACTTGCAACCCAAGCTTAATGTAGAACATGCAGAGGTTGTGTTATTTTAATAGCTGTCTGCATTACCAACCATTTTCGGAAGGTAAGTTTTCTTTGTCGCTAGATGCACCTACTATTTTCTCCGTTAAAATAGACATTGTGAACGATGTCGAAGTACTAATTTACGTTGAAATTTCAAGTACAAGTTACCTAGTAGTACAAGTTGCCTACTAATTCTACGTCTAATTTGGAGGTTGCGAATGTAGCTTTAGTGAGGCTGAAATTAAAGAGGGAATTTTTCTAGGTCCTCAAACCCACAAACTGTTAAAAAAAATTAACAACCTTCTTCAAGATAACGAAAAGCAAGCATGAGATGAGTTTCATCTGGTGTCAACTAACTTTCTTGATAATGTCACGACAGAAAGCTACAACGAACTGGTTCAGAACGTGTTATTGCTCTACCACAAACTTGGCTGCAATACGTCGCTACAGATTCATTTACCGCATTCCCATTTGGATTTCATCCCCAATAGCGTGTGATGGTGAGTGATGAACATGGTTCGATCAGGACATTACGACGATGGAGGAACGATATCCGGGAACATAGTCCTTTGTTTCATGTTTCCTGACTATTGAATTTTACGAGCGACAGGCAAAGAGAAATTGTAGATAGAAGCGACGTGAGTACCGGTTGACCATATTAAAACTACCCATGTCATCTTTTTTGTTTCACTTTTCTTTAAAAATATGTTTCATACAAAAGTTGCAGAAAGCTAATTTGGAGGTTTTAAATATACGTTATATTATGCTGAAAATCTGATATTTGCTAAAAATCTGTTTAGCATTCTAAGTATTTTCGTATACCATACACAGTGACTTAATAGTAATTTGTATTATGTGTTGTTTATAACAAGAATTATTATGTATTCTTATTGTATAGTCCATTTCACGATATCAGAAAACAGCAGGCACTTACTGCAATACACTGTATGCAGTGGTGCAGTGAAGGCAATAAAGCCATAAATAAAAGGTAAACATTTTCTGGGCGGTGAGAATGTCGAATATTTAGGAAGAATGAAATTTATGGCTTTATTGCCTTAACTGCATACAGTGTAATGTAGTAAAGTGACTGCCGGTTCGTTCTACTATATTAACAGCAATTACAAAGCTGAATGTTCAAAAATGTGTATTTTATTTAGTGAACACGACAAATTTGGCTCAATAAAGTATTTGCTGACTAATTTGTATTATGACAAACACTAAAAATATAGTCTCAAACCTGACGTGTATCGTGTTTTACATATTCTTCTGAATAAACGTAGCTTTCGTCAGCGACTATATCATGAGTGAACTTAGAGTTAACGAAAGAGAATATATAGTCACATTCTTTAACCAAAAGAAATGTTTACGAGGAATTGCATCTGTTACGAGAACTTGCACTACGGCACTGTGAGATATGTTGCCAATAAATACAAAAATACAAAGAGCAAAGCGAACAAACGATGAAGTGCGAACAAATATTAATATATTATATAATTTTGAATGAAGTTCGAAAAAAATCCAAGTACAAGTGCTCAAATATCGGCACATTCGAACATCGGGAAAACAGATTGCTGCTGAGGCTATAAGAACTGTTTTATGAAGACAAAATTTCGCTTTTTTCTAATAAAAAGCCTTTCATTAGTTAGGTGAAGAAAGTAAAGAGACTGACATTCGCAACAGATTATACTGGCGAGCCCTTAGAATTTTGGAAAACTATCTTGTTTTCCGATGAAAGCAAGTTCAATATTTTTGGACCAGATGGGCGTAAAATAGTAAGCTGAAAACCAAATATCGCTCTCGAAATGATAAATCGAACGCCTACAGTAAAAGATGGAGGAGGGCATGTCATGGTTTGGGAGTGTATGTCTTTCATCGAGGTAGGCCAATTGCATTTTATTGACGGTACTAAATCCTAAAGGTTATTTAAAGATATTGCAAGGTGAACTTGATAATGATCCGAAGCATTGCGCCCGAATGATTAAAGAATATATGTTGTACAAAGTTCCTGAAGTGCTTCCTCATCCTCCACAATATCCAGACCTTATTCTCATCGAAAATCTATAGCATACTTTGGATATGCATTTGCGAAAACATCAAACTTCGAATAACCAAGATTTAAAACATGTCTGCAAGAAGCTTGGGATGGATAAATAGCAGACTCTTGACTAAAAATTTGATATAATCGATACCTCGAGGACTGCAAGCAGTTAGAGATGCTAAGGGTTTGTCTACAAAATATTAATTATTTATACGATTATTACAGTAGAATCTCGATACTGTGAATATCGGATAACGTAAACCTCCGGATAACGTAAATCACATTTCCAACGCATTAGCCACCGTATAACATGAACAAAATGAACAAATGATATCCATTACCTGGGGAACTGCGTTCGATACGGGGGTTCCCCGACCGTCGTGCCCAGTATTTCGAATCTTCAAG
>JAWQRJ010002193.1:0-14029 GCA_033557515.1 Diorygopyx duplodentatus | reverse complement strand
GCTTTACTCTATTCTTATTAATTTTCATTAAGGAAGCACGAATAATGGAAATAGTTGATCAAGACTTTGAGTTGATACACCTTTTTACTTTTAAAATTATTAGTATCTTCCATAATTCCTAGATTATAAATATTATTCTTATATGAGCCCTGTTTTTTTGTTCAATTCACTTGTTATACACCGTAACATCATGATTTCTTGCATCAAAGACAAGGTCTGGCATTTTTAGGGGATTTCAAATGCAATTCTTCGATTGTATTCGTAGTTTTATTATACTACATTTTTTATACATCCCCAGAAACAAGACAGCCTATTAGTGTTAAACCAGGACAGTGCATAGAGTGTTCCGTGTTAAGGTATTCTTTCACCTGTCTAATACTATGAGGTAGAGGTCCATCTTACTGCGACATTGACTAGTAAAACATCGTTACATTGTGTAATTTCATTTCGTAAAAGAGTAAGTTTTTTTATTTCCTTAGATGTTAAAAATTCAAATTTTAGAATTCAGTTGAACCTTAATTAAAATGTTACTCCAGTTTTACTGGACGTAAATTGCTCAACTGTCACAAGCTAAACTAGAGCGTTAAATTATTTGTCGAAAAGTTCTGCTGCAAAACCTTGCAGCTTAATCAGGGCACATTGAGTGCATATGATTCAAGCCAGGCTCATTATGGCGGCTTTAATTAATTTACCGCTGTATGAAGTCTAATTATACGACAACCATGCGAACTAACTTAAAATCAATAGGTCGAGCGTATTAGCCAAATTGAACCGTCGTTAAACTCCCTTCAAAATTTGTTTTATTGGACAAATATTCACATGAATGTCATTGTGGTGTTACCAAATTATTATTAGGTGTACGAGTCAAGCATGACTGATGCGGAATGACGTGCAGTGCTAAGTACGTAATGATGCTTTGGGTTGTGGAGATAACCCATTAGCCCGTGTTAGCGGCTACTAATTCGTAATTTGAGCTTACCAGAAATTGGATTATGTCTGGATAACTAATTAACGTGTCTTGTTTAATGTAGAAAACTAGCTTTCAAGTTGCTATTGTAGCCTACTTACTCAGTGAAGATAAATGATTTGGAGGATACATAATTGAGTTAATTGCGAATTTAGGAATAATTACTTTTGCATTGAGAGAAACTGAAACTGCACTTTGATACATAAAAGACCTTTTTATCACAAGTATCTAAAACAAAACATAGCGTAAATAGCGATTTCTTATGTTAATTATTTAATTTGCATGGCACGAGCTTGTTTCAAGCTGCAATTACGTCTGTAAACTTTGTTTATGCTATTATTAGTGTGGTAATTATAATCTATAGTTAACTTTCGTTGAATTTATGAACATTTTGTTAATATCCTACAGACCAGTCCATGTTAAAATATATAAATTTATATGTATAGCATCATAATTAGATATAATTTGACATGCAGTTTGCTTGGGATTTCGGTCGATTTATTTGTAGTAGAAGTACCTATTCCAATAAATATTGATTCTAAATAGAATTTCGTGCAGTTTTGCGCTAACAGTCTTTGTCGTGCATTTTTTGCTGCATGTTTCTATTAGTACGTAGTATATTCTCTCGGTCAGTACTCATTATGTAATACATTATATTCTCTCAATCAGTATAGGGCAATGTTACTGCAATGTTACATAGTACAAAAAGATTATACTATGGATTTTATGATATTATTTAACTTTTGATGTGTGAACACCTTTGTAAGGAAAGTTATAAAGGCCAGAATTGATCGCGCCAATGTTTAGAGTATTTTAACGAGGGTCTTGTTTGCTCAATCTGCAAAAAGCATTAAGATGAAATTTATTCTTTCTAGATATTTCAATGCGTAAACCAGTTTGTACCAAAAGTAGTGCGAATTTTGTGCTTCTAAGCTCTATAATTCTGCTTAGTAACATAGCCAGATAAATAAACCAACGCTTTGTCAAAATAGAAAGTTAAATTTAATGTCACCGTTCAAATGGTCATTGAATAACACCAACCTTACGAGGATGCATGGTTAGCAGGTTTTTTAAGGTTTGCAACACACTGGTCAATCCAACAAGTACAGATACTGTAATTGTTGAGCACGTAGCACGCAACGATGGAATCGGGAATAACCTCAGAGAACTGTTTGAATATTAATGTGGAAATGTGCCATTCAAATAAAAGCACCCCCTTCCTCTGCAAGAACCGTATTTCAATAGCCTAGAAACGAAATTCCGGAACAAAATAAATAATCTGACTTCATTTTTCATTGGAAATTCACGAATGTTACTAAAAATGTTGTAGGCAATTCTAATCATTTTTTAGTAACGAAGAATAGACTAATATTGGACATACAAAACATGAAGTGTTGATTCTTTACATTGCCTGACATCATCAGGTAATGTAAAGAGTGGTCGCCCTTGTAAATCTCATGAGCAGTCACGTGAACGGATGAAAACAAAAAATCAACGCGTCTTCTTCAAGAAGAATGGTTTGATCAAATTGCGCATCCATACTTACAACGATTACGATCCAATCATTAAAATTTCCGATCAAGAATTGAAGAAGAACTTGCCTCGGCTACAATAATGATACAGGAATCTATTATCCAAATTGTGTCTAATGAAGAATGCACGGAAGAGCCCTACACGAGAAAAGAGGTACTTGTATTGGTAGTAAACATAAAGTTATTCCAGTTTCAATAAGCCAAAAATTTATGTTATCTAGATCAATCATCCATAACAGTTACACCAACATTTGCTAATATCAATTTACAAGGTTTACTAGATCACACTGCACAAAGAATTTCCGAAACTTTGTTATCCGAGGAAGCTAAGAAGTTTACTAGCAGGAAGTTGATTTTAATGATCAAATGGGATTGCAATGGTCAAATTCTTCCTGGTGTTAACGAAAATATTTCTGATGCAAATTTATTTATTTCCTCGTTGGTCCCACTTCGTTTGACTAATGAGGCTGGCACAGTTTTACGGAAAAATACAAGGACCTATTCTTATTGAGTTAAAGGAAACAAGCACCAAAGTTGAAACGTTTGTTAGTGAAATCGAATGCAGCACTTATTACCTACTAACGCAGAGGCTCATGGTAAAATCAAACTCATCAACAAAGTAGAACGTTTAAAAGATAGACTTGTCGAAGAAGCAGTATACAAATTTGGTTTATCGTCTTTACATGCCTGGATTCGGTTTATAGAACTAGTTATACACCTTTCCTATAACTTCAAGAAGTGGGCTGAAAGTATTTCGCAGCATAAAACGGAAAAGGCAACAAAGAAGAAGCAAGGGATGCCTGTTGGGTCGATATGGATGCTCGTCACAATCATTTGCAATCATCACTTGCAATCATTTACACTTTTTCATAAAATAATGAAGACTAAGTCACCTTCCTATCTTTATAATAAAATATCTCTGAAGCAGGAAGATACTAATCGTAGTACGAGATTCATTAGTTCAATATATCCTCCGAGACATAGAACATCCTTTTTCCAGCGGTCTTTTAGCTATCACATACACAAATCATACAGTGGGGTTCCTGGCCAAATTAAACTCCTTAATACTAAAGCATTTCGTCCACATATGTTCAATCTGATTTTTGTGGATCGTGTTAAAGGGGTGAATGGAAAAAGTGCAGCCTAGCCTAGCAGCCCTAGCAGATGACTGTGCTGATACTTTACAGTTTAATTTTGACTACATCAAATACATCCCATATTATATTACTTAGTAGCGTAACTTTATTCCTAGTATTTCGTTTATTTGATTTTATTTTAGGCAATTTGGTTACGATAGTAGCGTTACGTCTTTCCTTGTATATCGTATATTTGAATTATTTTAGGCAATTTTATAAATTTAAATATAATTCTCTTTAATTACTTAAGGTCGGAAAACAGTCTTACTGGTCTCGCCTTAAGGTTGGCTGTGTATGGTGTTTGTTAAGTTTAATTTTTGATAATTGTATGGAATATATGTGTTTATTATTATTATTATATGCCTGCCTCTGTACATAAAATATTACTACTAGTACTCGTACATGGTGAAAAAATAATTAAACACTATGCACTTTTACCTATTGGTCAATTATCCGAAGAGGCTCAAGAGACTAGAAATAAGGATTATAAAGATTTCATTCTTCACCATGCTCGCAAATTACTACCAATCAAGATATTTTCCATGTGCTTCTCTTTACATCCAATCCTTCTATAGCAAATCTAAGAAGACAAGTTGATAACACAATCATGGAATTGGACGAGTAAGCTGAACAACTACTAGAATAAAACGTAATAAATATTTAATTATAATAAATATAAATTTATTATAATTTATCATTTCTCATACATAGTTTTTGCTCTGTTATGTTCGTTAATATTTTATATGTTGCGCAATTATTATTTAATCCTGTAAATGAATTTTTGTAACATAGTTATTACTAACATATACATAATTTATTATGTATAATATAACTCGCCGAAAAAAAAAAGATAATTCTTTGCTAGAAATATTTAGAAGTATTCATTGATTACTAATTATTTAGGCAAATCTCCATGTCGCTTATTTCATTTTGGTCTATATGAAGCATAAGCTCAAATAATTGGCTCTTAAAATTTGAGAAGTAACCGCTATCATGTATAACCCTTTATGAGTTTGTAGTATACATGTTCACATATTCTAAGTACACACCAAATTTCATGTAAATCGCATTACCCGTTCCGAAGTTATCCAATTTTGACCCGAGAGTGGACGTTTCGCCCACTGTGCATCGGTCTGTCTGTCCGTCCCTCTGTGGTCAACACTTCTCCTATTTGCAATTATTTTAGGGAAAAAGTTTCAAGTAATAGTTGCATGGTTTCAGTTCTAAACGTTATGCAACTTCAGTTTTCTAAGGGAACACCCTGTATATTATAGGTATATTATTTTTTAATTCCGTATCGAAATTATGGTCGATTTTAGTATTAAACCTATATTTGGCCAAAGTCGCGCCGTTTAGGGATAATTTAAGAAAAATTACATTGGCCAATACAGAAGATAGTGCGGGCCTTAGTCCCCTTATAATTCGTGTCAGGAAAAAAATCAAATAAAAGTTACTTTGTCCACTCACCCCATACCATAACATTATTTCAATGTATACAGGTGTCCCATTTCTTCTAGACGCTATGCAACTTGAGCTTTTTAAATTGAACACGTGTATATTATCGAATTTTGGGAAGATTTATGGAATTTGTGATCGATTTTGTTCCAGCCACTGTAGTCTTCTCGCTCTCACCACTGTGCCAATCTTTCGTTCCTATATTGCTCGTATATTTCACATTTCATTGGTGCTTTGAACTAAAATTTACATTCTTTACTAAGAAGCTATAGAAACGTGGTGAACAGTACATGACTGGATTTTGCTTTTATATCTGTAGAGATTTTTTATTTAAATAATCTGTTTTTAATATTTAATTATTTTTCTGCTACTAATGCAAGATAGATAAGTAAGAAAGTGTATACTTAACATAACATGTTTCTAAAGATACATTCGCAAACCTGGAAACAGAAATATTTTTACTGTGTACTGTTCGCCAGTCTGGTATATGCTTTAAAAATCAAAATGGTCAGAAAAAATGTATAAAAAATGGACGATGTGTCGGTGAGGGCAGGATTGATTTGCTGTTAAAATAGTATATAATAAATACTTACTAAACTTTTTATTATATAGTGCATAATAAAAAAGTTTTATTTATGAAGTAATCTAACTTAGAGTTAGATAGATCAAGCGTTATGTAAGTAGTATGTGTGAATGGAATGGGCAGGGAATTAACTGTTTGCATAGCCAGACACTGTTGCAAATTTTGCAATTATGTGTTTTGCTTGTGTCCAGCTACGCTCTCAAATAGACTTGCAGTGGAACTGCGCGCAACCACTGCAGCACTGACCTTTGCCTTCCGGGTTCTCTATTATTATCTCTTTCATAAAAAGGTCACATATTCCATTTTCTTTATTCTCGGTGCGATTTACAATTTACACGTTACTGAGGAACGAATTTTTCTTGAAGTCAACGTATGATGTCGTTTAACGTTTTACTGCGCTATTTAAAGTGAATGGCACCACCAGAGGTTATCGTCGATGTGAAAAATAGAGAAGTCCGCCCGCCTTGAATTCTCCATAAGGTATTGCGGCGGCATTTACATGGAAATGTGGAGGCACGTAGTTTTAGGACACTTTCGCTCGGGAGAAGGTCTCCTTGCCATAAAACTTCGCACGGAAACTGATGAGGTTTTCAACCCTGCGGCCGTCGTACCTGGAAAGATCTAAAACCACTCGTAAAAGAATTATGGGCGAATAGAATTTTCATCATCGGCACAGCTATTGGCACTATATAATATTTTCAATTATAGTCAGCGTAGTGTTTCTATGTGCATAATTTCATGTTAGATTATACCTTTGCAACAGATTTCGCAACATTTCCTCTAGACAAAAAGAAAAGTGACTTACTTATTGCACAACCCCTTACTTAATTACTCCAACTTCCTCACTAAAGATGAGACAATCTTTAAACTATTTAGCTCTAACAGGTCCATTCTATGTGTATGTCATTTCTGCATTAAAATGTTCGTGGTGTGAGCTCAAAGATCCATGAATTTTTCATCAATTGCTGCTTAGCTGATTTCGATATTTTAAATTGTCTTCTGAAAGTTGGTTAATAAATGACTCAGTTTTTAACAGCGAACTTAGGTCGAACGCTTTCAATGTTGTCAGAACTGATCGTAATTTTGACACTGTTGGGAAATGAAGGGGAGGTGGTGTGTTATTGGCCATAGCTAACAATTTCGTGATTGTTATATTTGATTACTTTTATTTTAATACTATGTTTAATAATATTCATTTAGGTTTTTATTGGTGTATGTTTATTAAAATTAGAGCTTATTCTTTAATACTAATATGCTGACTTACATTGAAGCAGTTCTATATGCGCATAACTGACTACACGTCCTTTCATTTTGAGAACATATATGCATGCACCTATTAATAAGTATAAACCCACCTTATTGAGGGTAATATTTCATACAGTGTATTATTCTTTAGTTTTATAAAATACAATTTAAATATTTGGTCATGACTAATTGTTAACTATTGATTCAGAATGTTGGTTGATTGTTTGACGATACCTACGAATTTATTATCGGTATGTGTGCTACACAGCGATTATGCTTAGCTTTTAATTGGTGAGTTAAAAAATCGAAAAGAACATAAAGTGCCACGACTTCTACTATGCTGGCGTCATAGTTGCGTTAAACGTACGTTTGTGTCTGCGTAGCAAGTAATGCTAAAATGTTTCACGCAAAGCGCTCGATGGGATTACTTAAAATAACTGTCGAGGTACGCGCGGTCGAAGCAGGCCCTAAATCAACCCACGGTGTAGCCACCAAGGGAACCATAAAGCTCACCTGTGGACGTCCACCCCGCTCACACTGTTACTGTACACCCGTTAGAAACGGACGAATTGTATATTCCAATATTGCGAATAAAGCGACAGTTACGGCCGATTTATAGCACCGTAAACGCGTCTAGCCACCCTGATTTCCCTTATTGGCAATAACAATGTTGTTTTATAGGAGGCTTTGTTGTTTTAGGGCCAAACAGCGATTACAAATTTATTTAACTGTCATAATTTGTACTTCCTTCATTTCAGTTATTACCTAAATGATTACAACGAATTTCAGAAATCCAAAAGAACGAAAATGATACTCTTTATTACGGAAGATTTAAAGACAAAAATAAAGTAAGAAGTACGATTAAATACATTTTTAATGCTTACTTATATTTATAGAGAGAAAGCTCTTGGTAAAATCTTTTTACCACCAACCAAAAAAAGGATTGAATAATTTCTATTTCGTATTGTACAGAACCTGCAGTTCGGGAGTTATTGATGATAATAACTTGTGAATTAATAACCTTAATTATGATTGTCAACAGTATTCTGCAAGTACACGATACGAAGCAGTCGACATTCGACACAGTGGCGGAATTTCACCCCCGTCTACCCCTGTGATATTGAGGGGAGGGGGGGGATTTTCGTTTTTTCACTCGACTAAAAATTCATCGAAGGCTTTTCGATGGATTGGGACGCAAAATAATGACGGCGACTTGGCGCGGTGTTGTCGTATAGTCGCCAAAGTCGCCAAATGGCCAAGCGCCCATCGGTTAAAACAAGCTGACTGAAACGAGCCCATTCTCATCGACAGTGTTACCAGTCATAACGGAATTCCGCTTTTGCGGAAATAGCCCCAATTGTAACGGAATTTTTCCACGCTGCAAATTGGGTACTCAAAGATTTTGTAACGTAAATGATTACTGGTCATTTTATTTAAATAATTTATGAATAATAAATTATTACTGGGGATTCTGTTTAGATTCTCACCATTCATATCAAATTAAGGTTCTTAATTCATGGTAAATGTTTGTGTAAATTTTTATTGTAGTAAACCGATATGTTTCTTGAAATCAAAGATATGTTACATCTGCGAAAAACTAAGAACGTTTTTCCTCTTTTAAGGAAACAACGAAAGGTTTGCAGCCAAAGGTTGCTATTTATTAATTTGTATTTTATTGCATTCTATAGCAAGAGTTGCTAGGTTGCTTATTATTCAAAGTGCTTTTTTTAATTGAACTAGCTTTCTTCAAAATAACCTCCAAATAGCTTGTTCTGTTTCTGAATTTGTTCCGCTTAAGTAAGGAACATGAGAACAGAGTGTGTTGCGTAAACTTTTCAACGTCAGAATGTCAGTCTTAAACGTTAATTATAGGTTTATTAGGTACACTTCTGATTAAATTGTTTATTCATAAAATTATTGGTTCTACATGTTTCGAGCTTGATCCATCTTCAAGAACGTCGTCTAAGTGACATTAACTTCTGTGTATATCATTTAACATAAAATGAATTTAATGTTCGAAATCTGTATAGAAATTATGTGTGTGTTCTTAGGAAATTTTATTAACGTCGTTGGCTGTGTTTTGTTATTGTATATTATGGAACTAGTATTTAAAATCGCGAACTCAAATGTAATATTTGTTGTTGTTTGTGACCATGTTGACTTTTAAAGACAACAGGGTGTTGTTTATGGTAACGTTGTCTTTTAAAGACAACATAGCCGCAAAGAATAATTGAATTCGCGATTTACACGTCTATAGCTTTTAGTTAGTTTTATAACGACTTACGGGAATGTAATATAATAAAAATGTTCTTATTATATTGGACATTTTTAGTACGTCATTATAAAACTATCCTCTAAAACTTATGGGCATAATATTGACTTCAACTTTTTCCTTCTGCAATTTAGAAAATTAAAAATAATCACTCAATTAGTTTTTAAAAAGTTCTACCTTTTAATATTGATGGTACTATTCTGATGATATCAACACGCCGAAACTAGCAAACACTAAAGAATATAAAAACATACCAGACAGTAAATGAATGATATTTCATTCACTAATCATGTAATTATCCTTAGGCACTCTTTCTGCAATTGAACATATTCTTTGGCTCGGTGGACCGAAAAAGTAATAAACTATCGACCTCCTTGAGGAGGTTATCTTGGAGGGTTTATTTAAATAATAGAAAAAAAGAAAACTAAAAATACCAACGGCAATGAAAACAGTGAAGGAAATCATCCAGCTAGCAAAAAGAGAGCAGTGGGAGGATGTTGGGAAGCAAATGAATGGAAGCTACAAAAGTTATTCTATAAAGTTTTAAATCAGTTCTACCATGTATACAACTTTATTTGAATTACTGAATCTGCGATCTTTGCTCACCAGATTACTGAACATTGGTAAAGCTAACATGTAATTTTGGGCTTCAGTTCATGGCTGATATCAGCATGGCTGATATCCATCAATGATATATGATGATATCAAAGATATTAATGGATATCAGATTGCTTTGAAAAAATTCAGAACGAACTCCCCAAAGTTGTTTTTGATTATTACCTATTTCGGTCGAGTATTAATTATGTCAAACTGTTCTGTGAAATACGAAGTATAGAAAGCAAGGCAATGGAAAATCCAAGATACTCATAAATGATTTGCAATTTTTGAATGGAATATTGTCAATGGCTTTTAAATAAAATTGATAACGACACACCCTTTCTTGGATGAGACTTGGACTCAGGTATTACTTAGTTTCCACTTCACCCTCAAAAGATTAGTGTTTGGATTAAAGTCGAAAAAGGTAGCTACGCCCACATTTTTTGAAGGTACTGATCTATGGATTAGTTGGAACCTGCCCATTTTTTTGTTCTTTGAAGGTAACTTAAATACAGAACGGTATCAACAAGAAATATTGATGCTTGAAAATGAGTTTTTGAACACAATTTGATTTTTAAATGAAACCAAAAGAAAATCTCGGACTTTCAGCAATATAAGAATATCTTAAGAAAGTAAAGAAATTAATAACACACTACATATTTTAACATTTATAACGGTGATTTTGTTGTAGTTTGAAGACTCAGCTGATGTATATACGTAGTTAATTACAGGAAACGCAAGTTTACATCAAAGAAGTTCATTCACTTTTTTTGGAAATTGGTGTTAATCAAAGACATGCACATCAAAAATATTAACTCATCAAGTAGCCAGTCCCAGTTGATTGCATGTTTAAAATTTTCCACTAAAAATAAAGGTATAACACTGCAGCAGGTAACACTCAACTTGTGAATATAAATCACAAGCAGATCCGCGTCAAGTTAACGTGTAGCCGACAGAAACTGGCGAGTTGAAAAATTCATGGAAAATCTTTTTCCGTATTCCTCAAGTAATCCTAAGCTGCAGATGTAAATGAAACCGACTGTCGACTTAATGTATTCTCCGCCGAGTTTCTGCATTAATTCATGAAATTAAACCGAACGTCGCTGAAAATAACCACTGTATAAGGAACGAAATTCACTGATAGGTTGCCGGTGGTATTTTTAGTTACTCGCGAGCGTGAGGTATATTTATCGGAGAAGTTGTTCAACTGAGGTGATAAACTGCCGGGTACCGAGAGAAATCGTTTAGAGGGGGCGAGCTCTCAGCCGGCACGTAACCTAAAACAATTTTTTAATAAAACTTTTATCGAAATATTGAGGGGTTTCGTTCGGCGCTTAATTACTTTGCCGACAAATAATTGAACTTTGACGTGCTGTGTGGAACATAATGAATTGTTCACGAATACCGGTTAAATTTATCATCCTCAATGGGTATTTCATTTGAAATAACTGTTTTTTTTGTTATCCGATATTCAGCTTGATCGAAATTGCTGTAAAAGTAATGTGAATGTTCGATAACCTATAAATATTAGCAATTATTTATGGAAATGCTTTACATAATAACAGATCAAATAAACATCTGTATGGGTGACCATACCACATTTTCAATGAATTCAGTGTTGATGTATATTGTTATAATTTCGATAACCTAATAAATATAAGCAATTATTTATGGAAATGCTTTACATAATAACAGATCAAATAAACATCTGTATGGGTGACCATTTCACATTTTCAATAAATTCAGTGTTGATGTATATTGTTGTAAATTCAATATATGAAATTAACTAGGAATTATGTGTTAAGGGGGTCTCGACTAAAATTAAAAAATTATAATTTTAATCGTGCACTACAACTTCAAGTTGAGTATAATTCAAAATTGAATTATACTCGAAGCTTGAAGTTTAATAAGTACTCCAAAATACCTGGGGTACTTATTGTGCCCCATGTATTTTGGAAACACAGATTTTGGTAAGCTTTTCTTTTTTTATTAGTTCTTCATAGACAAAATTAGAATGTATTTATTTATCTTTCATTATGCTTGCATATCTATGGTATACATGTATACCATAATTAATCTTTTGTCATTAATATCGATAAAGGATAAACCGTTCCAACAGCGAGTTTAGTCAAGTTAACGAAAACTGATGTATAAACAACGCAGTCGTCTGAACAGCAGCAATAGTAAAGATAATATTCATTAATAGTATCATAAAGCTGTGGTCAAAGCTGAATGTTAGTTCCTGGAAGTTTAGGGGACAACGACAGTTAGCCGAAACACACTGCTCAAACTAACAAACTAAAACTATCAAATGATTGTGAACAAGGTCTGGACAAACAATGTAACAAGGTTGAAAGTTAGAATCTGAATCTACGTTAATTTAAGAGACTTTTCAATTAATTTTTAATAGTAACTTGTAAATAGTAATTTGACGGACCTGTTGTAACGGCTTCCTATACAGGGTGCGGATAAAGTATTACACCAAGTGGATTTATGTTCAAACGGTTTGAGATATAAATTTGAAATTTGGTAATATTAAATTGTTTATAACAGAAATCATCTTTTAACAGAAATCTCATTTGTTTATTGCTTCGAGCTTTTGTGGTATCATTTGAAAGATACCTGTTTTAGAAAAACAGTCGGGTATAGTATAATCAATAATAACAAAATCGCGTGTAAACTAACTATACATAAACTAACAATTCAAGGTTATAGAGCACACAGTATTGAGAAATATCACAATAAATGTTGAAACTGTTGCCTATTTACTTCTTGGTAGTAGCGAAGTCTATAAATAAATGTATAGGGAATGCTGCAAGTGTTCTGCAGAAATGTTGGCTGTGAGAGTCCTAATTTTAGTTTCCAGACCACCTAGTGTTGATGGTCTATTGGCATATACTTTTTAAATATCCCCAGAAAAAGCGTCATGTCTGGAGATCGAGGAGGCCATTCACAGTATTCTCTTCGACCAATCCATTGTTTTGAAAAAGCTCTGATTACTCCCGAACTTGCAGACCAAAGTGTGCTGGTACTATCTTGTTGGTACCAGATGTCTATATGCGGACTGTGTTGGTTTGTTGGATTCGGTTTAATCATTTTAATTTTGGTACAATTTGATTTTGTAATAGCTCCAAGTAGCGCGCAGACTCAATGAGGTTACCATCTAAGATTCCACGCCAAACATGAATCTTTTACGGATACTGCGTAATATTAAATTACTAAATTTAAATGTAATACTAGATTTACATGTGGATCGTCTCTATGCCAATATCTGCAATTACGTCTGTTTACAGAACCGTAGAATGTCGCTTCATCCGAAATAAAACAATATTTTTGATAAAATTTGCATAGTTTCAACTTTTTGGATCATAACTTTTGCAAATTGCACCCTACGATCAAAATCGTCTTCCAACAATTTGTGAACCAAATAAGGTTTATAGGGGAAAAATTTGGACTGCTCTAATATTTTCCTTATTGACCTTTCTGAAACATGATGATTCGCAGAAAGCTCTCTGACAGATGTTTGTCAATCAATCGCATCCAGTAATGCGTTTAATGAAGTATCATGATTTGTTGCCGTTTTCGGTTTTCCTGAAACTGGGCGATTGTTTATATTTCTTATTTCTTTACATCGTTGGACTGTTCTTGATACCGAAGACCCATTAATTTTGGAGGTCTGTTTGGATAAGTATAATTAAATACATGACAACCTTCTACATGCGTTCTTTTAAAATCACCAAAACCATCAAATTCATTTTAATTTAAACTTGATTAGATTGCTGTGGAAACTAAACCTTATTTTACATTAAGTGAATTACCAATTATTTCTAAAAACACTGATAGTCAGATTACAGGAACGATTTATACTTGATTCAATTTATTTTAGTTAGAAGTTCTTTAGTCACGAAAAGCTATTTGTGTGAGGTACTAATAGCCTAAAAAGACATTGTTTTGACATTGTAGACATTGATCCTACTGTTTTTCTAAAACAAGTATCCTTCAAATGATGCCAATATCTACCTTGCCATTTAAAAAAAAATACAAGTCGATCTCAAACTGTTTAGACTTAATTAGACTTGGTGCAATACTTTATCCACAGTCTGTATATGTTGTCCATAAAAATTAAAGAATCATTTAAAAATTACGTACAATTTCAACAAGTGGATATAGCAATTTCAATTTCGATATGAGCTACCGTGAACGGTTAATTACCATTGGTTTCTTAGCGATAGCGGGCAGATC
>JAWQRJ010002192.1:0-14029 GCA_033557515.1 Diorygopyx duplodentatus | reverse complement strand
TTTCTCGTACCTTAATATCTATATCCTGCAAATATGACAAACATCGTGTGGCGTTTAAAAAACCGGTTTGGTAATAAATAAATAAATAAATATACAATTTTTGCTCATTTAATATAATAGTGGATATATCAAAAGAAAGGCCTTCAAAAATGAATATCAGTTTGCATTTACCACATTTCGATAACAGTTTTCGTTTTCAAAATGCAAGGGAATAAAAAAAATTTACCACAATTTGCAACCCTTATTACTCGCCCAAGGGGCTTTTAGAGCACGTATAAAAACATACGTAAACCTTATTTTTATCCATTCTATCGCTGTACCAAATTGCATCGCAACCGGTCTGTGACACTTCCTTTGTAAGAAAAATAATTTTTTTTTGAGTAATCCATTCAGATAAGACCAACTCTAATTGATAAAAGTATCCGATTGTATGTACTATAATTTATTACCCCTATAGAATGTCCTTGATTAGCTTTTATTTCTAAAATTCCAGTATCATTGCGTCTTATGGCAAAGCGTTGCTTATCGTTATTGCTTACAACCCTTTGGATATCTTCGACGTTGTACTTCCCCCTTAGATTTTTGTAGGATAGTATTTCGGACACGGGGATGTATCCGTCGGCGCTTATAGTGAAGCCTTCTTTAACCGCAGCATGTCTCAAGATCCACGATAGCGTTTTACTTAAAAGTACATCTTTTCCACCCTACGAAAGTAGTAACTGTAAAAAGTATTGTAGATTTTGCCCGTTCTTACTTGTTGGTACATCAGATGAGTGGTTTGTGTGAAAACGAGGATTTTTAAAAACTGAAAACAATATGGAAAGTGCTTATAGGTTAGAAACGTCACGGTGTACTTACAATTCAACGAAATGCCTCCATAAACGCAAGGTGACGAATACGACGAACGAAAAGTAACAAATTTTGCTAGCGTAATTTTCCCACAATGTAAAGATTTTACAAAAATGTATAAACACGAAGTGAAAATGGCAGGATTTGCACTTTGTGTGTGTATAACAGAAACCTGTACATAGTTTGTTTGCATTCGAATGAAGGCAGCAGGATTTGGTGTGGTTACAACAGGAACCTGTACTATGCTTATGTCAAACTGTCAAAATTAAGACTTTACTTTTTCAATAACAAACATGAACGAAGCGAAGAAAATTAGGTGAAAAATATTTCATATTAGATAACAAGGTTTAATAAGTTTATTCAATATTTATTTTCAGTAAAGCGAAGTACTTCAAGAACAAACAAAAGTATAAAAATAAAGGAAAAGTAGTGAAAAAAACTGAAGATTCTGTGGACGATAGCGAGAAAATCATTATAGACGATGATTATCCGTATCAACGGAGAGGTTTAGAAAGTAACTGGCATAGGTACGAAGTTAAGGATGAAACGGAGGAGCTGATTGACGTAGCGAAGGACTTCTCGGCTATCATTTCAACACCGATCAGCCAGGGTAACTATTTTCAATTTAAAAGCGATAAAAACCTGGACAGTTACGAAGAGGAACAGATCGAAAGTGAAACATTCAAACTCGACATGAAACTTTTAAGTTTAAGCTTATCAAGCATTCCGTTTCATATTCGATGTAATATCGACGAAAAGTATTTCTCTGTATGCCACAAAGGTGGTTATAAATAAATATTTTCTACAATGCATTTTTAGGGGGATAGTTTAAGTATCAGTAAAGCAAATGCACAAAAATCTAAAGATCAGTACGAGAAGGTTCTTAAAGAATTGGAAGAGAAAGGCTCGGACGAAGATAAAATGGAATGTTATGAAACAGGAAAAGAGCAAACTTCAAAATACGAAGAGGGAATAAATGAAAGCTTAACTTCATTATCTTTAAGCAGTAACGAATTTTAATTTAATATGAAGTATCAATTGTTTCTTCTTTATCTTTTCAGGGGATTTTGAAAACCAAAAACAAAATACGATTCATAATGAAAAGGAAGATTTAGAAAAATGGCTTGATGATATTTTAGATGATTAACTATGTTTGTTTCATACTTCTTTAATAAAATATTGATATATTTTTATAAATTATATATTTTTTTATTTCTACACTGTTTTAAAGGAGTAGAGATTTGATATCGGTTACATGTTTAGGGGATTTTAGCGTCGGTAATAAAGTAAACTAAGCAGTTTACTTTATTACCAACACAGTTGGAATGAAAGCTTACGCAGTTCCCCGTAGATGGTGCCACGGCAATTACAATTTGATTTATTCAAAATATTAGTTAATACTGAATAATTTTAAACTGCAATATTTTTTGTTTGTTTTTACTACGTATAGTCTTAATAGATTTATTGATAACGCTCTAAAAATGTGAATAGAAATCAATCTTTTTGTTTACAGAATAATCTAAGGAAAAAGGAAGTATACAACGCTTTATCTGTGGGTAGAAATAGATTGTGTTGCAAACAATATTTCTAATAAAATTACTTAACATATGCTGTACAATTATTTTCACGATTTTATTATCACTTGCTATTTGTTTTTAAGACAAATATCATACAGTATTGGTGAGCCAAAAAAATATATTAGCCGATAAGCATTACGTAGAGCCAATGCTCGTTTATACGTATCAATATAAAAGGAAAATAACCTGTTACTTCATTCGACCTTATCGCCAGTCTCTTTCGTAATACGAGCCCCACTCAAATCTGGTTGACAAGATGCAGATTTTATAAAATTAGGCACCGTCTTGTGTCTCGTCCATTTCGTCGATCTTTTCGTTAACGAAGAGGACATGGCAGACACCGTTTTCAGAGCAAGGTCTCTAGGAACACCTGCAGAAGGTGTGCGCGATCAGTACGCGGACGGTAAAGCTGCTAAAGTTTGGCAAGTTTTTATTGGAGATCAAAAATCTAGAACCGAAAATTACATGAAGTTTCTGACGAATTTATTACGAGAGAAGGGGTGCAAAAGGATACTGGATGTTGCTTGTGGTACAGGGTAAGTTCTGGATAATCTATTTACTCAGATTTGAAAAAATTGGAACAGGGAAATGTTCGTGTTTTAGCATTGATTCTGTTTGGTTACTAGAGGAGGGATTTGAGGTAGTTTCAGCTGATGCATCAGATAAAATGTTGAAGTATGCTTTGCAAACTCGATGGGAACGCAGAAAGAATCCTGCTTTTGATAAGTGGGGTGAGTACAATTAAAAATATAAAAAAATGAAGTGGGATAAACATATTTATTGTAGTTATCGAAGAAGCAAATTGGTTGACTCTTTATGAAGATCTTCAACAATACATTGGTGATGGTTTTGATGCGGTCATCTGCTTGGGAAACTCGTTCGCTCACATGATGGATTCTTATGGTGACCAAAGAGAACAGAAGTAAGTAAACGCACGCACCAAAAATTGAAATCTCAAATTTGAACTCGAGGTTATCTCAAAATTAGAAACGATGACATAGTATGCAAACGAAGTAAACAACTTGCATACTATGTCAAGAGCCGAACTAATAATGATGAAATGAAACATGTGGTGATAAGATAATTTGTTTTATTTTAGACAAGCCCTAAAGAATTTCGAAAGATGCGTTAAACCAGGTGGACTTCTATTGATCGATCACAGAAATTACGATTATATTGTCAAAACTGGAATGACACCAGCTAAATGCTTATACTACAACGTTAGTAATGCATCGTAAATATTTGTTTGGTGTGTAAACAGTTAAATAATGCAGGCAAATAACTGCCTATTAACATATGTATTTGTATATCAGACCAAACATATCTGTGCGATTACCACAAGATCTATTGAAAATTTGTTCGTTTTTCTAGAGCAAACATATGACAGATATCAAAACTTCTGTCTTATTCGAAGCAGGACGACCAGCCATGGTAATGATGGATTATTTGATAAACGTTTCTGACCAAACAAGGAATGGTGTAGCAAATTCAGACGATGTCAGGTAAAGAAAAACGATTATTTAACCACTAAATCTACTGTGACATGAGATGCATAATCTATGCCACAAAGCATGCATTTAGAAAAAAAATGGTCAATGAAATATTAAATTGCTTTAACACAAAAAGAGAATTGTTTGAGTATATTTCTAGATCTTGTCAGAGTTTTTGACACAGTGCCACATAAAATTTTGTTCTACTGGTATTGAATAAACTTTGAAATTTTGAAGCTTTGAATGATTTTTGTATCAAACTTGATCTGAAACTGATCAAAGATCCCAGTTAATATAAAAAGTAGCATAATTGCATTTAAAGTCATTTTATACATAACTATTTCAGTTTGGGTATAAGCAAATTATTTCAGGTATATCTGCAAAGTAGCCAAATATTACAACAGCCATTAGCCTTAAAATTAATATTTTTTGTGTTTCTATAGCGAGTTCCGCTTATCGTATTATCCACACCGATTGGAAGTGTTCAAAAGTATGCTACTAGAAGCGTTCAATAGCAAATGCCAATATAAGCTATTCGGGGACTTCAAGAAGCTGGAAGATGTTAAAGATCCGAATTTCTACATTCACGTTGTGGAGAAAATGTAAAAGATTAAGGAAACTTTTTGTTATACTGTATCTATCGTATAATTTATTTTCGATTTCTTATGCAAATTCTGCAAATAAATTATTTTTACAACGTTTTCGTAATGTAATTAAACTCAAATACCCAATAATATTGCAGAGTGAGAGCCTTTGCGACTTTATTGTGTATTTTCACCTCTTAGGAATTGAATTTTGTAAACTCTCCTATTATTTTCTTCAGCAAAAGATATATCTAAGTAAATTTATAAAAAAAAATTCCAATAATAATTATATTTGTACATAGAGAACGTAAAGAAATAGAAACCAATCCATTTATAGATTGTAGGCCGAAACCCAAATAGAAAGTAAACCAACCAAGTAAGCGACATTTCAATAAAACACACAATCGTAAATATTAATCACGGATATACTTTTGTGCTAGTTGCCTCAAATCGATATTTTACATTTCTTTGGTCAGTAACAAGGTTTTGTAGAAAGGCATATATAAATTAAATTAAATTTTAGTCTCTCTTACTTTATCAAGGGTCTGTCTGTAGGAACCTGTAGAAACCAAAATTGTTAAAAATATTAATATTATCAATGATATTACACAAAATTCATCAATTTGTTTGTAGTATCACCTTTCAGAATATTTTAAAAAGTTACTTTTCAGAAGACCTGTTCAGTGGTTATAATAGTAAATGTGCTATATAATATATGATAGGATCTATTATTAATCAGACTCCATGATAGTTTTGCACTTCAAGAACAACAAACAAAAATATAAAAATATTATATAAAAATATAAAAAAGATTCTGTGGACGATAGCGAGAAAATCATTATAGATGATGATTATCCGTATCAAAGGAGAGGTTTATAAAGTCACTGGTATAGGTACGAAGTTAAGGATGAAACAGAGGAACTGATTGATGTAGCGAAGGATTTCTCGACTATCGTTTCAACACCGATCAACCAGGGTAACTATTTTCAATTTAAAAGCGATAAAAACCTGGACAGTTACGAAGAGGAACAGATCGAAAGTGAAACATTCAAACTTGACATGAAACTTTTAAGTTTAAGCTTATCAAGCATTCCGTTTCATATTCGATGTAATATCGACGAAAAGTATTTTTCTGTATGCCACGAAGGTGGTTATAAATAAATATTTTCTACAATGCATTTTTAGGGGGATAGTTTAAGTATCAGTAAAGCAAATGCACAAAAATCTAAAGACCAGTGTGAGAAGGTTCTTAAAGAATTGGTAGAGAAGGGCTTGGAAGAAGATAAAATGGAATGTTATGAAACAGGAAAAGACCAAACTTCAAAATACGAAGAGGATTAAATGAAAGCTTAACTTCGTTATCTTTAAGCAGTAACGAATTTTAATATGAAGTATCAGTTGTTTCTTCTTTATCTTTTCAGGGGATTTTGAAAACCAAAAACCAAATACGATTCATAATGAAAAGGAAGATTTAGAAAAATGGCTTGATGATATTTTAGATGATTAACTATGTTTGTTTCATGCTTCTTTAATAAAATATTGATATATTTTTATAAATTACACTATATTTTTTTATTTGTACACTATTTTAAAAGAAATAAGTATTTATTTTTCGCTGATTCCTAGAACTCTTTCCGATTTCTCTTAGCCTTAGAAACACTATCAGCAAATCCATTTTTTGCAAGCACTGAGAGAAACAACACTTTAACAACGGCGGAAATAATTAGTCAAGTGAGTTTTGTTCAGTTTGGTCTTTATTTATATGTACGGTGCAGTTGGAAGATGGGGATGATTTAAAATAATCTTTCCAGAACTTCCAAGTATTTATCCTTTTTACAAGGACGTTTATGTCTTTATTATTTAAGGTAATATTGACATCTTCAAAGAACGCATCTGCTTTATTAGGATGACTAGTAGGGTACCCAAATTTTTTGACATAAACATTTTAGAAGATCTGACCACTTTTACTATGTGCTCAAGCCATAAATAAGTACCAAAATACAAAAAAAAACAATGTGAATTAAAGTATAGGTAAATTTTTTATTAAACAACGCTTAAGTACAAATATATCCAATTGTATCTTACTATCTTAATTTGCAAAGTAATAGACATTGAGAATGAGTTTGGTATTCATTCTTTGTAAGCAGGCCATTGTATTCATCCATTAAAGCTACACCTCGTTCAGCTGTATCGTTAACTACCCGAAGGTGCTTTGAAGTAGTCCTCATTTGTGGTCCAGGTCTTGAGTGACGACCCCCAACTCAAGAATGACTTTGGGATATCTAATATGTCAAATAATTGAATAGTGTTCCTTGTAACCAATGAGCAAAGCAGTAATCTATCAATATTTGCCTGGTCCAATTGAATTCTTCTCGGTGGATTTTCATCCCCCTGTTTTTCTAATGCCTTCACCAGAGCTCGTTTATCAGCAATATCAAGCTGCCTGTGAAAAAATGCAAGGGCAACAAGTTCTTCGCTTAGATACCAAAGATGGCCAGAGAGCTTTTTCAGTGCTCCTTTCAGTGAACCTTCATAAGTGGTAAATCATTACCAGGAGCAAGAGTAGGGAGCCGTGACTTAAACCATTATTTGCCATAAAGCTCAATCCCAAATATGCAGAAGTCTCGAAGGCCTCGTAACTCCTTAGTAGAGAGCTGAAATGATTCTCTGAACATAAACACCTTTAAAGCATAAATTAGTCTTGCCATAAAACGTGCTCGATGTATTCGGGGAACTTCTCCCCGAAACATAATTGTTAATTCGAGAAGTTCCTTGTAGTCCTCACGTGGATGGATCTCTTGTTACTGTTCCTCAGCAAAATCGATTACGGAGTTCTGCACACGTTGCAAAGCTGTTATTACAAACTCATCTTTAGTTCCACAAATATAATTACTTGGATCTATATTCATCCAAAATGACAAAATCAAGATTGAAAAGCAAGATTTCAGGTCCACTTGAAGATCCCATTGTGACATGAAATGCTTCCCCTAGAATAATTTCAGGGGATATGATGTCTGCATGGAAGGTACAAAATATCTTGTTCGAGTTGATCTTCGAAAAGCATTCTTCTGGCAAGTATTGCTAGCTGTAGTGTGAAAGCTGATTGCTCTGATCTTGTTCTTGATTCCCCAACTTATAATTGCATCCAGCAAAACATCTTCTGTTCCCTTGCTAGTGCCAAAAAGCAGTTTAGGAACACATAATAATTGATCAGTACTACAACCAAAAACTATGATTGGCAATCTTTCAACCTTTTCATCTCCTGTAAGATCCTGCATTAATTTGCCATACCAATGTAGGGCGAGGGGTTCATTTGACTGAGAGTATTCTTTTAATTCTTTGAAACGATGTTCTGGTTGTGAACGATGGATGAAGGATTTGTTGAGGGCATAATAGTCAATATCTTCGCCAGTTCCACTAAGAACTGCTGCAATGGTGTGCACAGAATTTCGAAGACTTCTTTTTGTGCTGTCAAGTGTTGACAGAACATTTGGACTCAAAAACAGTCTTCTGGCATCTTGCCTTTTTTGATTTAAACTTACGTTCCTTTTGTACTGGTACTTCGTCTTCAGAATTGTATGAATCCTTGAATTGGAATATTGAATTGGAATACGAGCCTTTTCCCAAAATATTTTGACTGACTCTATTTTTTAAATTGCACTATATTAAGACGTCAATATTATTCTAAATAATAAAAATAAAAATTCCATAAATTATCTTTTTCAAAATTTCAAATCCAAATAAAAATATCTAATGCCCACCATTCGCTAACGTAGCATTCGCACTCTCAGCTCTGGACTCTCGAGTCAGTCAGTCAGTGGTGGTACTCCACTATTGCCGGCAGTGGTCTTCCATTTCTGGGGGTCACTCCCGAGTGCGGGAGTAAAGGTCTAGTGGGAGATACCGCGACGTCTACCTGTTCAGTGCTGGACCAGCCGCCCGGCAATCGACAACCATCCGCATCTCGGTCGTCGAGAGTTCGGCGCCTCCTCGACTAATCCCACGCGATGCTGCAGCAGTACGCCGACGAGCTGACCCAGAGGCTGTCCTTGCCGCTCGACAGCCCACCCTACACCGACTCCAACAATAACAGCGACTCGGACAAGTCGACGAGGGGCGACAAGTACTCCCTCAGACCTCGATCTTCGAAAAGAAGGAGCCCCAACAGCAGTTTCGACGAAGACTCCCTGCCGGCCATCCAGACCAGCAACCCCAAGACCAAGCAGACGAAACCCAAGCAGAAGCCCGCACCCCTCAGCAAGTACAGACGCAAGACGGCCAACGCGAGGGAGCGAACCAGAATGAGGGAGATAAATCAGGCGTTTGAGACGCTGAGGAGGGCAGTGCCGCAGATGTGCGCTTCGCAGAGTGTTGCCAACGAGAAGCTGACGAAGATAACGACGTTAAGGCTGGCCATGAAGTACATATCTTCGCTGAGTGCTGTGTTAAGTGGTGCCGACGCGACGCAGGATTTGTTCTCTGACTGTTCCGAATTGGACTGCCTGCTGCTGGAATCAGATGGTGAATCTTTACCGTTAAACTCTGACTTTTCCGATCATTCGCTAACCCCAGCCGATTTCTCTGTCGACTTCCCCGATGACTCATTAACGCCAGTCGATTTTACTCCCATGTCACCTAGTTTTGGAGATCATATAACATTTGATCCATTCCTCGGGGATTTTAGTTAGTAGCTCTTATCAAATAAAAATTACTAATAATAGTAATAATAAATTGAGTGCCAATACCATTCCGTCCTACGTACTACTATTGTAAATATATCCGTCTCTCTATTTATTTTTGAGTAAGATATTTTTGACTAGAAAAAAATATTTTTACACGACCTTTATTTATTTTTATTATAAATATTATACTTGTAACTTTTTTTATATTCTCGTGAATGAATTTCCAGTGCCAGTTTTATTTTTGTATCTTTTTTATATATATATATCTATTTGTGATAAATTCTTGTAAATAAATCCTTAATAAGTTAATCACAAACATATCTTACTCCCAATCTCGATTGGTTACTTGTAAATAAACCTTTAAACGCTTTTTTATTATTATACTTTGTTCACTATTTCCTTATCGTTATTTTTTATTCTCGTGTTATATATACATAATTTTAAGTCTATAGAAATAAAACACTTTTATTACCGCACATTTTCGTTTAAAATTATTTATTAACCAATAAAAACGGGGGGCAATTGTGGGAAATCATAAGAATTTTGCGAAGCGTGAAAAACACGACATAATTCGTTCGCCGTGTGTAGTGCCATTTTCGCAGCAGACGGCTTTTGTTATGCGGGACCCATTTCTCGACCCCGCTGTGTTGATATATCGAGTACAAGCGTCTGAATGCAAGAACACAACAATTTGCGACCGCTTTTAATAAAACTAATTGCAGTGTTTGCATTTCACGCCACATTTAGTAGCTCTCTTGAGAATTTCTCCGAAACATTATTGAAAGTTGAAAGGTAAGTGAATACATCACTCAATTTAAATAAAAAATCTATCTTAAAAAATAAATAATAATTTAATATTATTTTTAAATACATTTATTTTGTTTTACGAGATTAGACAGATATTTTGTATTATAGATTTTCATTGAGTAATTTGTTGTGAAAATTTGTCCATTAATAATCCATAAGCTATTTATTTGTTATAGTTGTTGCAAACAATGATAGAAATAAAAAGAAATAAAAAAACTGAATTTCTTTGAAAATTATAAAAAAATTAAATAACTAAATTAATTAACTAAACAACTCAGATTCAGCAGTCAATACTTACTTATTGGTAAGAAAGAATACTTTAGTGAATATTACTAGTATATATTGCTGGTAAAATAATAAATAAAAAAGATTTTTTGGGCCCTTGTTCCACTAATCTCTCTGAACTCTAAGGAAAATGAATTCATATCCAAACGAACATATAGATATTTTTCACTAATTAATAAAATTAACAGAAACTTAAACAGTAGTTTAATTCTAAAAATATATTTATATCAATTTAAAATATAAGACAACAATTTAAAAATGGTAATTTGACATTCAAAATTTAATGAAGAAATTGGGAAGTAAATAATAAGAATATTACTTTTTATATCTGTCAAAACTGAAAATATTTGTAGAAAATTATCGGAGCGATCACTTCAAGAAATAAAAAACCAGCAAGAGATGTTGAATATTTGGGATTGCGTACCATTATAGAATAATCAAAAAATTGAAATGGGTATATATAAATTTGATGATGTTAATTAAAAATTATAAATTTTACGAAACAATCATTTATGCTCTCCGTGATATAAATACATTTATTTATGCCAACAAGCTGACTAATATTGTAAAAACAGAAGGCTTTTCTGTTTTTTCTTTACCGCAGTGGCTTTGATTATATTTACAAAAAAAATCAAAAACACGCAAGAGAAAATATTATTAATAGAATGCCTAAATTATTTATAAATATATTTTGCTACAGAACAAACATACATATACAGTTTTAACACAGTTGGTGTCTCAACTGTATTAGCATCTCAACTGTGTTAAAACCGATTTGCAAAGTGTCAATTTAATATCTAAAATTCAATGTTTTAAATTTAAATTTATTATTTCAGACCAAAAACAAGAAAAACAAAGTAGGATATCCACAAAAAGGAAAAGTTATGATCATGTTTCATGCCACAAATCAAAAACAAAAATTTGAGTATAAATTCTATCCAAACAAAAATATGCATCTATAATAGCTTATATATTTTTAATATTATATATGTCGTTTCTTTTAGGTAATTTTTTCTCCCCAAAAATAAATTCATTTATTTTTTAATTTTGTTTCTTTTTTTTTAATTGTAAATCGTTTCCAGCACTGCAAAAGTATTGGATATAACATTTTCTTGATTTAATGCTTTCGCGTCAAAAACATTTCATTTCAGTTCGCTGATTATTGTCATCTATGTCCCGGATAGAATAAATAATAAATTAATGGAAATAAATCAGAAATTCCTTCATAAAATCTGTAAGTTTGGAGACTTAAATTAAAACCTCAGCTTATACTATTGTTGTTTTTATTTGCACGTTTAAATATTGTCAACACTTATTTACAATTATGTGCATGTCAAAATATATGATAAACCAATAACATCGTTTTACGTATTTTTAGAATTTTTGGAATTGTTTTAACTTTCTTTATTTTCGTAATTGTAATTGGGAAATAAAAAATTGCCATAATGCATTATTTAACTACTATTCCTTCATGTGTACGGTATTTTCAGAAACCCCCAAATAGTCACTTTTTCTTCATCTACTATTGTATTTTCTTCATCTACTATTGCCCAATTATGATGTTTTAAAGTAGGAAACAGAATAGTATTAAAAAATACAATACATCCAATTTAAAATATTATTTCATGAGATCTTGCGTTAGAAAAATTGAGAACATCAAAGAAAGAGTAGATGTATAGAGCATTAATAAATTAAAATCAGACACAAACGCAATAAATATTGATTAATATTATGGACCCATAATCAATCAGGTGATATATAATTAAATTTACTTAATTTAGGAATAATATTAGTCTTCTGATTGTGAACGTTTATTACTATTGCTAGGTGGTAATGAGGAAATGTACTCTTCTGATTGCTTTATTTCTTTTCAACCCAAATTATCAAATAAACTCAAGTATTTTTCTCTTCAAAAGGGCTGAAGAGAAAAATAAAGCAATCAGAAGAGTACATTTCCTCATTACCACCTAACAATTTAAAAAACCTTATTGAAATGGATCCAACAATGAACAGTTTATTACTATATTAGCAACCCTACATGTTTCGGAGCATTACTGTCTTCATCCTCAGGGGCGTCTACAAAACCATTCATTATAATAGCTAACATTAGGTGTCAATAATTTTGGTGTAGATATATAGATATATCTGCTGTGGTGGTTATGCTGTTTTTTTTTGTATTGTATATACTCATTATTATTATTTATTTTGTTGTTATGTTTTGTTATTTTCCTTTTGTCTCATATGATGTCTGCAATTAATTCATTTTCTTTATTATGCTTATTGTTTTACTCTATTTTCATTTTTACCTCTTAATATATCGATCAAAATTTCTTTATTATGTTTATAATTTTGATTGGATTTTAATGGTGATTTATTGGTTTGTATGTTTTTGATAACGTTGGTTTTCTTTTTTTTCCTCATTCTGTTTTATAATTATTTCAATGTTTATCAAATATTATGTTGTGGTTCTTTGTGTAAAATCTTCTTCTATTGTCAATGTTTAACTTATTAATGTGATTTCTATTCAAAATGTGTTTTATATGTTTATATCATACTATTTCCCAACCGGCGTTTCTGTTAATATCTCTTTATTATTATCTGTTTTCTATAAAGAAGTATTATTGTTAGCCAATCATAGAATTGTATCTTTTGATTTATTTTTATGTTGTATTACGTTGATTTTGTGAATATATTCTGATTTTGTTTCGTTAAGTGATCGTTTCAAATTGTAGTTTTTATTTGTTTGCAGGTGTGAAGTTTTCTGTATTAAGTTTTATACTGTATTGTTTAGCTATCCTATGTGATTATGTTACGTCGTTGTGCTTTTATTTTTAACAAGGTTAATTAAATTTTTGTTGTTATTTGTTGGTTTGACTTACTTTTAGGTTTGTTTCTTGGTTGATTTGTATCTATGTGTGTTGTGATTATGTTCTTCACAGTATAGAAATAGTCTATTTTACTGGCGAGTTCAAAAATAAAATAAAAAAATATCTTCACAAAATCAAGGTAATACAACATAAAAATAAATGAAAAGAATCAATTTCATGATAGGCTAACAATAACACTCCTTTATGAGATAATAGAGATAATAGTCAAGAGAAATTTCGAGAAACTCCGGTTGGAAAATACTATGATATAACCATATAAAACACATTTAGACCACGAATGACATTCATAAGTTAAACATTAACAATAGAAGAAGATTTTACACAAAGGGCCACAACATAATGTTTGACAAACATTGAAATAATTATAAAACAGGATGAAGAACAAAAATAACAACACAAATCAACATTAAAATCCAATCAAAATGATAAACGTATAAAGAAAAGTTAATCGACATATTAAGAGGTAAAAATAAAATAGACAAAACATCTTAAATTAAGCTATTGATAGAAATATCAAATTAAGTACACTATTAAAAATAAGGATAAATGTTTTCTATTTTGCAACCATATTGGGTAAATCATAATTGATGGAAGTAAACTTTAAACTATATTTAAACCTGCTGTATCCGAGTATTTGACTAATTGTAAGTACGTATCTTTTTTATTTACGTAACTTAATGATTTATTATTACAGTTTATTTTCAAAGTATAGGAGAAAGTAAAGCATACCAAATATAATTTCTATTAAATGAAAATGACATTACAATTAAAATTTGTTGCCCAATTGACCGTAGCATAAATTCATACATCTGTGCACACCTTTCTCTGTCGAGGTGTGCGGTAAGGTGTTGATAGGTGTAGATTTCT
>JAWQRJ010002191.1:0-14029 GCA_033557515.1 Diorygopyx duplodentatus | reverse complement strand
CTTTATAAACAACATAAATAGGCAGTGTGTAGTGAGTGAAAAGGTAGCAAAAGAAAAGTCCCAAATTCAAAAATAAAATGCCATATCCAAAGGGATGTTGAAGAGTCGCTAAATTAATTATAAATGGTAAAGTATAACAAGTAAAGTAATCGATTTTAGAATACTTAAAAAATCGCTCGGTGAATTTATAAAAAGGCAGTTGAATTGGTAGGAAGATATTGTAGAAAGCAAAAATTCGTCTAACCATATAAGTGTTTTTATATACGAATCTGGAGAAAAAAGAACATATTTTGAACATGAGGGGTCATTGATATGAGTACAATATTATAATACTTCGTGTACTTGATGTATCTCAAGAATAAAAGGCAAGCTTCCATTAAACATTGTTTTGTTTAGTTTCTTGGCATCTCTTCTCTTCAGAAACATGTTCAAAAAATTGTTAATACTAGAAATTGAAACAAAGAATAGCTAACAAAACAATTAATAGTGTTAGGAAACCCAGCAAAGCTCCAGGACCAAGAAATTTATTGTTTATTAGTGTTTAGAAATAAAATAAAATGTAATCATTTACGTACAGTATTTTTTACATAGCACCCTATTGCGGTATATTTATATGTGAACTGAGACAAACACTGAAAGTCCGAGCGGAGCTCGGAGTACCTGATAGACCGAGCGATAGCGCGGTCTACCAGGTATTTAACATATTAAGTAATTAATAAACAGGATATTTGCAGTAATTAACGCTGAGGTTATCTGTGATGTAGGTTCTTGCTGCATTTTCTGTATATCTTCTGAATGTAAGTAATATGTCAGGTACGTGCAGGTATTGTTACATACATCTGTGATGTACCTGCAGTATGAATATAAAGTTCTTGATATATCTTCCATGCATCGTCTGGGTATATCTAGTCAGGGTATATACTTGGTATATTAGCGTACGAATTATTCATATGAATTCCATATGTGACTAGGCGACACTTCACATATAAATTGAACCCGATTTTCATGTGAAATGCACGTATTTGTACTATGTAGTACGGTACATGAAAATCACATACATTGTATATTTTTGTGCTACTAGGGTAATTAACTAATCTGGTATGAACTTTGACTGAACATTAATTGTTAACAACAAAATAGTGGCAACCACTTTATATAATTTGACACTGATTGAATAGTCCGACGTCATCTGTTCAAAACAAACACATGCCATACGTGTTTACATCGAAGTGAGGGCTGGAGTGTAAGTGAGGGCTCATCTCTCCCCTCTCTCCAAAAGGACTAAAGATTTTTTAGTCCCTTTTCGTATTATAATTCAACTAAAACATGTAACATTTATCCATTTTGTTTTAGGTTAAATAGCGAAAATTATAATGACTTTGCGATGTTATGACTGACCCCTTTATATGATCGTCGTGTTTACTGTTTTATTTACTACAGATTACAATTAGAAACATTCAGCTTCTTAGCTGGTCTTCCGCACAGAAAAAGATTGCATCAGTAGTTTCCAACAAACGTTTTTACATTTTGGGGTTTAAGAGCCCCAAAATGTAATTTAGCATAATTTTCAAACGATTTTCTTCGTAGAACTCTATAAATCTCCCGAAATCAGCGAAGCTGTTTCGAAAACATCGTTGAAGACCCTGCTACTTTATCTGCAGAAACAGCTTCTCCAATACACTGAATACACTGTATACTCCACTGAAGCTGTTTCTTTACGTTACCGTTTACTGTTTCATCGTCTACCTTTAAGGCTTTAATACGTGTTTTAAGTCCCATCGTTTTCTAACGAGGATCTCCCCCATCACACGACGGCCCATTTTAAAAAAACTCCTTAATATAGGACCACAACTTTTTTTCCTTTTAGAGCCCCTAAACGTATCTTTAAGATAAGCACAAGGATTTACTAATAGCTTAATGTCATTCCTCTTCCAACTAAATGGCTTAACTGTAAGAAAAGAGAAAGTAGATATTTATGGCCAATGTTAATAAATTTACTCATTTTGCTTGTGTATCGTCCTTAAAATTCGAATATTTTCCGACGGTGGTTGCGGGATTATTTCTGCGAAAGAAATTAAAACTAAACAGTAGCTGTGTGCTGATCACTGAATCACAAGATCCCACGGAACGGAGTGCAGATGGAAGTACTTATCTTTCTAAATTGAGAAAGGACTTCAGCAGATCGGAAGCCATATGCCAGATCATCTACGATATTACTGTTGATAATTATATCTCTTCTTAGTAATGACATTACCCACTTTGTTTAATGGGCCCCCCATTATGCATTTTAATTTGATGTAATTCTATTTCAATTGTTAAAAGGCATTTAAGGTGCGGAAATTAAAATAACGATCTTAGTGATGTTTCATGTATTCACAATCTTAATGCTATCCGAATTAGTGCTAATTATTATAATAATGGTAAACATGAGTACATAAAACTGCAAAAATTTTGAATAACCATTTAATTTGAAGTAGTGACGGTTAACGTAGTAAAGGTATGCATTCATTTTCAAATTTTTATCTCATTTTCATTTAATTAATACTTCGCGTATTAAAACGCAAATTATGTGATCAGATTGGTATATAAGCTTTCTGCGTCTCAGTATTTAAGATTTTGTCGACGGCGTCTCGAATCTTGGTGAACTTTGAAGAGCTTATTTTAGAAAATACTTTTGAAAAGGCTATTTTTGTTTTGTAGCACAAGTTGGTTCTGTTTCTTCTGTACAATAGTCAGCACACTATCATTTCATTATCGTACCATCTTTGATAATAATGAATTTTTACTCGCTCTAATAATGGACCGGCTCCTAATTTAAATGTGGTGCGACAATAATAAACACAATAGTTGATTTTCTTATTTAGAGAGAGTAGGCAACATTTGCAAATAAATATTTATGCGGCAGTAACGTTGAATGGGATTGGCGTCTCTTTCAAAATTCGAATTACAACGATCAGGCCGTTAATAATGTTAACCAGCATTCAATTCAATGGGAAATATGTGAAAATCATAATAATCCTTCCGTTAAAGTTACATTGGCATCAAAGGTATACTGGGACGTTCTTCAGGTTAAACTTTAGGTACTAATCCTCTGATCTTTAGGTACTGATGATCTTAAAATTCTAGGTCCTGAAATTTAATTAATTTTAGTACCTAGAATTTTTGATTTTTCTAGAATTTCCAGACAATTTTTGAAATATTTCATCAACATTTGTTTAATAGATCTAACGGGTAGGATGCACTACTCAAACTACATTTTACTGATTCATCCAACAAATAATATTGGTTAGAATTCTATATCTATCAAAAATTGTGGAGGTCGGAAAATGAAATCTTTAGTGAAATTATGTTTTAAATTGTTTATAGCTAAGAAATAATCTGATACAAATATCTTATTTCGAAGTTAAATAGGCAGACAAGTAGGTAGCTATGAAATAATTTCACATACAAATCCCTTTTAAGAGTTGTCAACAAATAAATGGTTTTTGACACGTCGATGCTGAAATAATTTGAAAATGGAGTTTACAAAAGTAAAACTGTAAACCGTAAATATAATAAACTGAATCACGATCCACACCTTATTCAGGAAATGTTCTGATCTGAGGTATTAATTTTAAGTAGAATGTGGTTTCAGCACAATGATGCACCATTACACGAATGGCCCAATTCGTTAACTCGCAAGATAGTTTGAAATATATAATATATATAATAGTTTGAAACAAATAGTTTATTGTGGAAAAATAAATACACCTGGACCATTGCAAAAAAGAATAAACATTACGGTGCAACAGCTTTGGCAGTAGTATACAACTCATTCGTAGAGTCCTTCCATGCTAATCAAATTTTTTCCCACTTTGACCACTTTTGTCTAAAAGACTAATTATTTTTTAAAGCAGTGCTGGTAATAAATTGTTAAGATCATTATTTCTTTTTATTTTCAGATACAAGAAAAACTTAATGTAAAGTTAATGTTTACATTAAAACTTAATGTAAAACTTATAATTGAACACAATAAATGGTGAGTTCCATCTTCTTTTAAAATTATACATATTATGAACAGGGGTGACCAGAATTTGGACATAAGTATTTAACATAAGGATTTAACAATAACCTTTGGCAGGTATAAATTAGTGCTTACAATACCGAGGCTTATCTGGGGTCCCGGTATTCGGGTTCTCGGAATCCCGGCATTGTAAGTACTAGTATAGATCAGCCACCACGCATCGGGGTGATGTAGAAAGGAGTCCATGAAGGCCTGATTGTAGCGACAAAACAGATACTGTTCTAAGTGCAAAATATCACTGTGTTGTACTAAAGATAGGTCACTGATTAGTAGAGGTAGTTTGCTATTTTTTCTAACATTTTGGAATTTATTTTATAATCTATTCCAAAGTTTGTATCCACAGTTCGTGCTGACCTGTTATTTTACGTGTTAAATTCGTATGTTCCGAATTTTAATCAAACCCCTGACGAATAACAGCAAATAATTAGAGCTTTAATTGTAGATGGAATCCTTGCGTTATGTTATGTTTACGATAATACTTGTATTATTAATAATTAGTTATTACTTTAAAAAGTACAAGCAAATGAAATACTGGAAAGACAAGAACATACCATACGAAGAATCGTATCCTTTCCTCGGCAACGTTCCGAACATTTTAGCTTCATCTATCCCTCAATATTTCGAAAAGTTGTACAAGAAATATGAAACACATCCATGTTGTGGAATTTACTTATTAGGGACGCCGTGCTTAGTTGCGAAATGTCCAGAACTGATAAAATCAGTTCTAGTGACAAACTTTTCTAAATTTCCAAATAGGTCGTTTCCAGTTGACCCCGTGGCTGATCCGTTAGCTTCTAAATCTATTTTTGCTGTTCAGAATCCAGAGTGGAAAGCACTACGTTCCAAACTGTCACCGATATTCACATCGGGGAAAATGAAACTGATGGTCCCTCTCATGAATGTTTCATGTGAAAAAATGGTACGATACCTCGAAATGGAGAAAGGAAAAGCTGTTGATGCGAAGCAAATAATGCGAAACTACAGTATGGACGCGATAGCATCATGTACGTTTGGAATAGACATCAAATGTATTGAAAACGAAGAGTCAGATCTGAAAACTTATACAACGCAATTGCTCGCCCCGAGCTTGTGGCGTACGCTGTGCGCCTTTGGATACTTTTTGGCGCCGCGGTCAGTGAACATCTTCAAGTTTAGTTTCTTTGACTGGAATACCTCCATTTCTTTACATAAATTGTTCACCGACATTTTAGAAAAGAGGGAAAAAATGCAGTTCGTGAGAAATGATTTTATTGATATATTGATTGACTTGAAAAAACAGTATAGTGATGACATCACATTTAGTAAGTATTAAAAGGACAGTTTTAGTTTCTTAGAAGAACAGATACCAAAAAGTTTTCTAACTTCACGGGGCGATTATATGGCCAATTTTAAGACGAAAAGTTCGATTGAAGATGTGCATTGGCGCTCCAAAGTTGATATTTAAAAAAATATTTAGACTAAGATATATCTCAGCAGACTTTCGAAATTTTCTTTCAGAACTTTGCAAACGGGATATTATTTATAAATTCCTATTTGGTATTATTATAAAATAATCCCATGCAGGTGTTTAATACTTATATACGTCTTGCTGGTCAAACTGGTGTTGACGGCGGGCCACGCGAACAATCCAGACAATGAAAAAGCAGATATCCTTACAAAGCAAGGATGCTATCAGTAATTTATTGGACTAGAACCTGCACTCCCCACTTCATACAAACCAGGAAGAGCCGATATTAAAGATATCCTAAAACAGCGACATAGAACGTACTGGTAAGAATCTCCGGGGTAGGAAACGGCAAAGGCCTTCCTGGGCGGGCCGTCAAGAACAGTGGCTTACTCCTGTTTAGTCAAGATGAGTAAACAAGCTGTCATATTATGGATAGGAGTATGTCCAGCACACTGTACCCTCAATATACACCTCTACAGGATGGGGCACAGCAACGGCACCAACGTGTCAAACAACGAAATGTGAAGAAGGTGAAGAGGCCTCGATCCACGTGATATTTCACTGCACTGCGAGGGTTTTATGCGCAGTAGGAAAAACATTCTAGGGACTGAAAAACTGACCTTAGAACAGTTAAAAACAGATCAACCAACAAGAATTCTGGCCCTAAAAAGAACAGAATTTCTGTGGGTGGGTCGGATAGCTGGAGGGCACAATAAGCCCTCCCATAATTGGCCGCAGTGCGGGGGGACTTCCTTTAGGAATCACCTCTGAGTACCTACATCCATCCATCCATTTCCAACTACTTCCGGCCCAACCCAACCCTCTTTCCATTCTTTGGGAACAGTTGCCCGCCCCTGGCCGCGGATGCAGGCGACTACTATTTAGCTTTCTTTATTTTCTGTTTTGTTTGTAGTCGTTCTTTTATTATTGTTGTCATGTCATTCTCTCTTAGCCGAATTGGGTCCAGAGGCACCGAATCCCCCGGACAATATTAATTAAAAAGTTAACTAATATTAACTAAAAAGTAGCTCTAATAAGAACTGTTAAAAAAAGTTATGAAAAAATTATGCGCTGAAAACAACTTTCTGCAAAGCTGTAAAAACGAATCACCGATGTATGATTTACTCGGCTCGACCGCTTCTACTTATAGCTCATGCGCATCGACTTACAAATTCAATCTTACATATCTCCGTCATAAAAAGTCATACAGCGACAATTGAAAATGTATTTCAAAGCTGAAAACTAGTACAAATACAACGCCGTTTTCCGAAATAAAAAACATTTCCCTACGAGAACTTCACAAAATTGGCCAAAATGACCATTTTACGGCTGTTTAACATCGAAATTACTCCAAAACCTGACGTGCTAGAGAATTTGTGTGATCAGATTCGTTTTCAGGGTTAAAAAATCTACCCACAATCATAGCATAATAAGCATTATAAAAACATAACAATTCATTTTTAACAAATGCAGAAGATTCATTAAATCACTTTCTGTGTCAATGCTACAGCGGACCGTCCACTGCGAGCGAAGGGACGCGACGCGATGCTGAGCTACGTCAGGCACTAAGGGACTCTGACCACAAGTGATCAGAGTCAAGATCGCTCTTCGTATACGTCCGCGAAGCTCGACGATAAACTTTTAGCCAGAAAGAAATCAATCGAATACGGTATTTTATTTCATCTATGGGCCACTGCGCTGGTTTGCCTGTTGACTGTGTCTGACAGTTATATTCTCTGAGAGCGTGAAGAAATTCACTGCCTTTTGTTGTCATCAGTACAGAGCCCTAATGAACAGTTTTGTATTAAAATCTGCTCCGAGGACGAACTTACTTGCCAGTGAACCGTTTTAGAAAATTTGAGTAATCATCCCCTCTCAGCTTATGTCTTGGTGGAGAATAAACGGTTACTGTTGTTATGGTTCGAGAACTATATTTTACTTTCACTGCAGTAACTTGAAATTCCTATCTCTCAATTTGTATGCCCATGTAGTGCACGATGTATTTCTTGACGATAACTGTTATGAGTTTATTAATACTTTCCGATTTGATCGTCAGTAAATGTAGCTTCTGAGATTGGTGAGTGCACCTGCTCGTTCTATGGTTAATAATTTAGCTACTATAACCTATTACTATACTACTCCCGCCCCTCCTCTCCCTTCCCCTGCTCCAAGGTAACAGAACTCAGTAATTGAAAAAAGACAAGGAGGTAGGTAAATGTTTAATAATACGCTTGCAAAGTATTGTATGAAAACTTCCAACGTTTACCATAGCTTCTTCAGCAAGCGGTTTAGCACATCCTCATTTGAAGTTTACGATTTAAAAATGTCCATATTGTCCCCCTAAAATTTGGTAACATACAGTACTTAGGACACACCTGTATATCTTTTCCGCTTGATTATTGTTGTTGTGATTATGATAGGATACCCTGAAGGTCGTCGATTCCGAATCCGAACTCAATATTATAAATAAAAATTACGAAGCCAATATGGTAGGTGAAAATGACAAAAGTAATCTTTTAAATCCGAACCTACATTTTCAAAGTTTTAAATCGTAGCAACAATTTTGTGGTACAAAATGTAACGATATTGCACCAAATCTTGTTACAGACCGCGTTAAACAATGCGTTAGTGTGACTCAATTCTTTTAGATTCACTAATGCGACAAAACAAGTTCTTTATCAATAATTTGAAATTTTACAGATGAGTACACCCTATCGGCGCAAGCAGCGACATTTTTTGTGGCTGGCTACGAGACTACGAGTAGCACTGTAGGTTTTATTTTGTACGAACTAGCTCTGCACACTACCATACAAAACAAACTACGAGAAGAAATTACTGAAGTTATGAAAACGCACGAAGAAGTTACATACAACGCTCTTCGCAGTATGAAGTACTTAGAATGTGTTATATATGGTTTAATAATTTTGCCTTGTTACTGAATATTATTTTCACTACTTAGTACTATTGTAGAAACGTCCAGAAAATATACCATAACCCCGTTTTTGATCAGGGAATGCGTTGAGGATTGCTACCTGGATCCTTACAACATTAAAATGGAAGCTGGAAGTCAAGTTCTTATACCTTTAAAGGCCCTACACCTGGATTCCTACCTTTTTGCAAACCCAACGGAATTTATACCTGAAAGATTTGACGCAGAGCACAAGTCATCTATAGTACCTTACACGTATATGCCTTTTGGAGGTGGTCCAAGAATCTGTATAGGTGAAAATCGTAGAATGAGTTTTATTGCCCTGATCATAATTAACTGTATTTTCTTTTTAGGCGAAAGATTTGGGATGTTGAATGCCAAAATCATCATAATGCACCTGATAAGAAGATTTTATATATTGCCATCGGAGGAAACACCTAAGAAGCTGAAAATGAATAACTATTCTTTGATATTAAATGCGGCGGGAGCAATACCTTTAATTTTTAAGAAAATCGAAAGTGGTGTGTAAGGTAAAACTTATGAAATAACGTGAAACTTTTAAGAAAATACAAAATATATAGTATATTACTATATTTATATACTGGGTGATTTATACCATGACGCGAAAAATGAAAATCCAAGTTTATTATTAAGTTTTAAGCATAAAATACACATAATTCTTTTTCCGGTCGGGCTTCGTTTTTGAAATATTGGTATTCAAAGTTTGAAAGATATGAGTCGATATTTTAGAAAAAATTAATAGTAGGCCACACGAAAACTTTATTTAATGACCTTACGAACTGATGTACTAAAAGATATTGCTTAAATTCTAATTTATGAATAATTCTATTTATAAGTCAGTGAATTATTAATTGGTTCAAAATCTTGGCGACCTAGCAGGCCACTGAACTGGACCACGTCTACCCATCCACCTTCATTAAAATGGTTGTCTAGCCATTCTACAACACCTCTTCCAGCATGCGGCGGTGCACCGTCGTGTTGATACCACATCGTGTTGCGTAATTCTAGGGGAACGTCATCCAATAACTCAAACAAATTATTACTCAAAAATTCTAAGTAAGTTACACCATTTAAACGATTCGGCAGAATTTGTATAGGCAGCAAATGACCATTGAAAATCCTGAAATCCAAAGTGTTGGTAGAAAATCTCTGTTGAAAACGATGATGTCTAAATGCGTGAGGATTTTGTAACGACCATACATGCTCGTTGTGGTAGTTAGTGATACGATCCCTTGCAAAAGTAGCTTCGTCAGACCATAAAATGAACGAAAAAGTTGGGATTTTGCTCGTGCTGTTCGAGAAGCCATCTACAAAAACGCTAACATTTATACTTCATCCCCTGGATGTAGGTGATGGACACGCTGATATTGAAACGGATGCAATTCTTCTCTGCGTAATGTCCTCCAAACGTAGTTTTGAGAAACTTGCAGACGACTTGCAATTCTTCCGACAATTACATTTCGTGTGGCCTATTATTTTTTCTAAAATATCGACTCATATCTTTCAAACTTTGAATACCAATATTTCAAAAACGAAGCTCAATCGGAAAAAAAATGTATGTGTATTTTATGCTTAAAACTTAATAATAAACATGGATTTTCATTTTTCGCCTCGTGGTATAAATACCCTGCATACCCTAATATATCCTGCATAGTATATTAGGCAATGACTTATAGGGAAGCATAAGGTCATGTATTCGTTACACTTTGATTTCAAATAGGAAATTAAGAAAAATACAAATAGACATGGTATTCCAATTCCAGATTTCTATTACTCCTTCCCATAGTAAGTAACCATTACGACTACTTACCACTAGCATTATCACTACTTCTCTAAATATGTAATCCATTTTATGTAGTATGTAACTGTTTTATTTGCTCACATTGCTGTTTTACAAAATATCCAAAATACCTACACATCATTTCATTCTTTCTTTAACCCAACCTCTTCTGCTCTCCAGAATTCTCCCCATCCACTCTCTACTCCGCCCGTCCAGCACTTCCCGCCAGCCCTCCTCCTCCTTCGACACCTCTTCACGCTGCCAGGGTATATGCTCCATTGATTATCATCGCCCCACATAGCCTGCTTCTTCTTTGCTGGTCTCTCATTCATCCCTTCCTCGTTCTCGTATCTAAATCTGCCCGCCATACTCTTTTGACCTCTCATCATATGCTTTAATTCATTTGCATTCTTTGATTCATGTGCATGTGTTGCTAGTGCGGTACTATTCGGTTCTACATTCACATCGGAGCAGAAATACAACAGCAGTTAACGGACGAATGATATGCACCAAAAAATAACTAAAAAGGTATAACTTTAACTGGTATAACCGGTAAATTATTTCTCGATGAATTAATTAAACATTTTCAATGTAATTTAAAAATAATCAGACATTTTCAGGACTAATATTGAAAGTACGTGCCTCTAATTTTTCGGATCAACCCAAAGCTTTTAAGTTTTTGGAACTTAAAAGTGTAAACTGAAAACAGGCAGTGTCCTTGATGTCACTTTACGGTGATTTGAAGTTTTAGTGATATTATCCGGGATATTTACGTTGTTGTTACTAAAGAAAGTATCCAACAGTAAAACTGACTGCCTTTACTGTGACTACTTGTAGATTAACATATAAGTATTCTAATTAAAGGCTACAGTTACACAACATCAAGATGGTTTCAATAAAAAAATCGTTTCTCTGCCCTAATGTTTTCAATTATTGGGCTAAACTAAAAGTTCACTCTTTTTCCCATTTATCGGGAACAACTGTAAAATACATTCCTCTTTTTTCTTTGGTTGCCACCATCTTAAAGGAACTAATAACTATTATTTTCCTCAAAATATATTTATCACTACGTTATACAGATGTTCCCGTTACTTTCTTTTACGGTCCAAAGGTTAAAGTTCCAACGGGTTACAACAGTGCTTATAAAGTGATGGTGGGAGGCAGGGACAACTTCCAAGGCACAGGAACAACTTTCACATTCCGATATTGTTACTTTAAGGTCATAATAACTAAGCTGTTTTGAAGACACTATGACTACCTTGGTAGCAAGTTTCGGCCAGATCGTGACGATTTGTTGGGTGAACGTCCTGACCCGGCGTAAAGCACGTTCTTCAGCAACACTTGAAGTTCTGCGCGAGGAACTCCTCGATGTTTAAATTTTAAGTTAATACAACCTACTCACAATAAAAATTTCAACAATCAAAATATTAATTACTATTAACAAAAAAATACTTGCAAAGCATTTCTCTTTTTCTTTGGCGGTTTCGGTTTTAATCTATGAGTCAATTTGGTGTTATACTCTCCACTCGCTCCGCAGTTCCCCGGCGTAATGACGTTGTGTTTTCGTTGTTTTTGTCAAAACCAAACATGTAGGCTCCTCATTTGGTATTTGGACGGAGAGAGGTTAGGAACGTTCAAAGGACATCAGGACGCCGTATGGTTCATAGATTGGACGACCACCAAATTGATGACTGGAGGAGGTGACGATTGTGTGTGGGATTGCGAAACGAAAAATATGGCCGCGTGCGCTACTGATAAGTCCATTAAATATTTAAATGTACAAAATCTTGGGAATTCAAGAAGAAAAGAAATGTTTTTTAACTCTAATAGTCGTATACTTTCATGTGTAAAAAACAACACTCTATTATTAATAAAATATAACAACTAAAACAAAATACTTTCTTACCCGAAAAATACCTAAAATAAAAATCACTAAATAAATTTAACCCAAGTAAAAAAACGCCGCGGAGAGAGTTCTAACCCATGTCCCCGCTGTCCGGAAGAACATTCTAACCATTGATTATTCGGGGCCTGCTCCGTCTTCTTAGGATTATCTCCTTGAACATCACACCTAAAGCCGGTGTATACGTACACAAGAAGGCGAATACGTTCAACATTGTTATAAAATAAGGAAGTTGAACGTATCCGCCGCTTCCCATTTTCTTCTTTTTCTTCACTAACTAACTGCTGAAATGCTCCTGGACTAATTGACTTATTTCTATTTGTTGTAGGTTCTAGTCCATTGCCAAATAAATGCAATAGTTTCATTACAGTTTCCTCGTTTATACGATTTCGAGCTTTAAAGTCATTATCGTCATAAACTTCAAACGGATCTTTACAATCGTAGAAACATCGCGGGCGACGATAAAACAGGTTGACAAACTACGACATTTAACAATTTTAACATTATGTTTTACAATTTTACATTGTGTACATTAAAATGTACACAAATGTGGCACACAGTGTTTGTACAGGTGTTCCATGAACTGGTGTCCAATTACTTTTTCAATAATATTTGACAAGACATTTTTGCTTTCGCTACAGGATTACTCTATCTGTATAATCGAAATAAGCTTTCTGTTCTGTTCTAACTGCCGTTGCAGTATAGGTTATATGTATTGCACACCAGCTGACTCCAAACAGCAGACAAAATTTTCAGATTTTTTTAAAATTTATTTAGGATTGGTCGGAAAAGGAGAAGAAAATTATTTAATTTTAGTTAAAAGAAGCAGAAAATATATGGACTTTTGTTAAGCGATGTAAAAGTGGGGTCTTTCTTTGGGCTCTTTACAGTTTTCTAATTCTATTCAAGCGTTCTCTAATATTCTCTAATATTAGGGAACACTTGAATAGAATTAATGAAAAGATAAATCAAATTCAACTAAAAAAAAATTAAACTATTTACAGCATCTTGCTGCCTGAACATTCCGCCCACCGGAAAAGGTATTCTTTCCCAAACAAAAAAAATGATTCAAGAATGAAGAAGAAAATATATACAAATTTCATGGTTAGGTAACGGACATAACTTGACCACAGGTCGCTGAAAGAGTCCATTTTTCGTTCCAACCGTCGCTACTTCCACAACGCCACCCTTTCAGTCGCCAATTCTTCCCAAAGTCCAACTAAGGGAAGACTTCAAATTATCCTTTAATACGATCAACTGGTTGAGGCGAACGTTCGGTGCAACCCCCGCACCGAACGTTCGCCTCAACCAGTTGGTCCACTTCGCGCGATGTTGTAATGTGTGTAGATATTCGCAATGTCATGTACTCCAAAAATGATTATGCATTCGCTGAATCAGCTGCCAGCGAATAAGGCGGTTAACAGGAACCTCGACCAAATCTTCATTTGGAACATTACAAATTAAGGGTCCACTTATCAAAAGATGTCCTGGCGTCAAAGGTTGCAGATCATTCGAATCTGAACTAATTGCACATAGTGGTCTTCAATTAAGTATAGCTTCAATCTGACTTAACAAGGTACACATTTCTTCGAATGTCAGAATCTGCTCCCCCAATAACACGAAACATATGGCGACTTTTCACAATTTGGTGATTTACTTCCATAGCATATTGCACCCCAAACCATCACACCCCGTGTAAGAGCAGTATGCCGTTCCATAGCAAAGATTAAATTCTTCCTTTCTCCGCGTCGACGTCTCACCCTTCTTCGACCATCGCGGGCCCACAAACAAAAACGGGACTCATCACTAAAGACGACTTGATGCCATTCATGCGCCCAATTCACTCGCTCGTTGCACCATTCCAGCCTGTGAGCACGATGACGTGT
>JAWQRJ010002190.1:0-14030 GCA_033557515.1 Diorygopyx duplodentatus | reverse complement strand
TCTGGTAAAAATCACTTACACGATTTTCTCTTGCCTTGTTTGAATTTTGATAATACTTTTCTAGAGAGGTGAATATTGTTTAACAACGAAGGAACCCTGCCAAAAATCGATATAAATATTGTTCTGAAAATTTTTAATAGGTAAATGATTGTAATACAATAAAAAAGGCCGCAAATTCGACAAAGAATTCAAAAATGCAAAATATACAGGTTGTCCCATTTGAAAACCTGAAAACCTGAAGTTAGGTAGCGTTTAGAACAAATGGGTTACTCTGTATACTCTGTATATGAAAATAATGTTACGTTATACGGTGCAAAACTTACTGTAACTTTTATTTGAAATATTTTATACTGAAATGAACTGTAAGAGGACTAAGGCTATGTCAAGTAAATGTCATCTTTTGTAAAAAATGCCAAATCCTAAACTGTGTGATTTTGGCCAAATATGTGTTTCATAAAATCCACCATAAATTCGATAGAATTTAAAATAATCTGTAATATACATGGTGTTCTATTTCAAAACCAAAGTTGCATAGCATCTAGAAGAAATTGCACACCTTGTATATATGAAAATACCTCTAGAAGAGAAAATAACTGAAACCATGCAACTTTTGTTTGAAACTTGTTTGCCTAATATAATTCGAAATAGGAGAAGTGTTGATCACTGACTGACAGACGGACATACGGACAGACCAATGTCCAAAAATTGTACCAGTCGTCTTAGAATAGCATAATTTGTTAAGGTATATCAAAATCTCACCATCGAAATTTTGGATCGAATGCAATACTTTCTCTTTATTCCTTTAGGGCAATGGAAAGTAAAAATTACGTAGGAAATGGGCTCAGTTTATTATATTGTATAAACAAATAATATTTTTCATTATTCACAGTGTCCAACAAGACTGTTTAGAAAAGTGTAGTTTTTTTATAGAACACCTTGTATTTTGTGGAATTTTTGAATTCATCATAAATGTAATGGTCATATTATCAATTACATAAATAACCAAAAGCACACCTTTCGGACTTATTTGATATTTTTTGAATAATTTTATGGACCTTAAGAGACAACAATAAACGGCAACATTTAAAGATTTTGATGAAAACTGTTTTGTTTTACAGATTTACCTTATGAAAATATATCTATTTTTCTTCCATATCCATACGAAAATATATTTGTTGAAAATAAAGTAACGTAATAGCTTTTCATCACCAAAAAAAAGCTCGTAAGTTTTACTCTATAAACTGTTTGAAATATTGAGAACCTCTGATAAACAACACAGGTACGCTCTATGCACAAAGATGGTCCGTTACCAGGGCGAATTTATGAATTGCATTGTCCGTGAACAATTGAACTGTAAACCGATAAATCAAAAGCGGATAAATGCACTGCATGGTAACTACGTGTCGATGATTTCTCGACGTTCGACATCTGTCCATGTCTAGTAAAGCATAAATGTGAGGATAGAAGCAGTGAAATTTTCATGACTGATCGACCGATCGAATCCTCGTTATGGACTATAATCAACTGTGACCCTAACCAATTCATTACACAGAACGTCGCAGATGATGAAAGCTTATTAGGTTTATCTGCTTATAATATGCTTCCTACCTCTTGATTAATTATTCAAGCGCATTTTAATTTATAATTTATTAAATATTAAAGATATCTTACACTTAAGAGTAAAGATCTTGCACAATCATATTTTAACAAATTTTGAAGCTTAGCTAAGATAAATGGAACCTCGAAAATAGATCGGTGTATGCAAACGTCATCATGAAGAAGGATCGTACAATTCTTTTGAAATCCCTGAACAGAACAAAGTAAACACTTTCTTTTCTGTTATCTATTACTTCGACTAACACCACTCCTCTTTGTGTTATCCCATACACGGTCTCTCAATAAAATAGATCTTCCAATTGTACAAGGTAATTGCAGGCCATTGACAATAGAGCCCTATTCAATATAACGCTTATAGGGCGAGCATTTTGCGGCAATGGGCAATGCAACAAAAGCAAAAGTTCGCCGACGCATAAATCGCTGTCGATACTGCAATTCTAAATTCCGCTCGAAACGGCAATTGAGCAGTTTTGCGACGCCTTTTGCGCGTTCAGAAACTGCGTTTACGCTACGCTGCATGCGTGGCTTGCGTGCGAAACAAGTGGGATGAAACAACTGTTCAAGGTATTCAATTGTTCTGTAAGATACATTGACGAATAATGCCTATTTTTTTAATACACATATGAAGCTAAATAAAATGACACAACTTGTAGCAACAAACACTCTGGTTAGATGTTCAAGCCTTCAGCTGTAGTTCATACACTGATCAAATTTTGAACAGCAAAACAAACTAGCAATTGATAGTGTAAACAAAAAGAAACTTACAGACAAGGTTGAAAGAACACATCCGCCACTTCAGATTTAATAGACCTACCAGATGATCTGCAGCACGACATATTTGGGATACAGGATACAAAATTGATATTATTTATTTAAAGCTTATAAGGAACATAGGAGGGTCGTACCGAAACTAACGCAACGCTGGACGTAAATTTCGTATGGCCAGCGTTGCATTAGTTTCGATACGACCTTCGTACAATCACCTTGGGAGATACATGCTTATGAAATCATTTATATTGGATTAAACAAAAAATTGTTGAACAATAAGGATTGGCCGATCCTCAACTCGGTTTTATTTTGGAATTGCTCGAGAAGTGAAAAAGATATTAAGGTTATAAAATTATGTAATTTTGAATTTCTATTTAACGCGTTTTCTAATTAACATTGCGGAAGTTGTAATGTTTCGGTCTGCAGTACTTGCCTCAAACAACTGCTCGATCTACTGTCTTCGCTAACGCGTTACGTACAAAAAGTAAACCCCAGAAGCGCCATCTAAACGTATCTTATTGCACTATACAGGTAACCGCACGTGAGATCGAATCTGCCTCCTGTCTACATTGATTCTTTGTACAATAAATCCATGCTACGCCCCCTAGTGCAATACTGCTTTATCACGCATATGGGCGAACATCTTTTTCCACCAAGATTACAATTAACGGACGTTTATTGGGCTTACCGCGGGCAGCGGCAACTTAATTACTCGCCTTAGTAATTAAACTTTGTAAGTCAATCGAGAAAGGACCTGCAGGACGCTGATGCGATGGGAAAATAAAGTAAGCTAATAACGATTCATTAGCTACTTGTATTAAGTCTGCACTAACCGCACGTCTATGGCGCATGTATCATCAGATAATCAGTGAGAATGACCTTAAGTGTAACTCTAAAGTAGCCTAAAGACATGGAATGCGAGAGGGAAAAGCGATATATTAACGATGCTGTGCAAATTATAAAAGATTATGAAACGCAATTTATATTATTTCTTATGTTATCTCCTGTGTCTGGTTAAAATAATTAAACTGCAGAAATTTCTAGTAATTTCCACAAAAAATATAATTATCGTTAAATGCATATGTCGTAGTCAGAATCCAAATTAATAAAGTAAGTACCGCGGAAATATCTGTTAAGATCGAACCATCGCATGGCGATTTTCTACGGACAACCCAGCGCAGATGGAATAGTTACCAAATTTCAGCAAAACTACGAAACAAAAAAAAAACTTGAGGACGGATAACAGAACTGTAAGACTTATCGGGTTATTTCTATTCTGATTGGTTTGGGTTGTTCTAGTAACTTTTAGTAACTTGTTGATTCAACGCAGGCTGGCAGGTAATTCACGTAAGTATAATCGAAATTCGCATTATTGTAATTATGTACATTATTTGATGCAATAGTTCAAATCCATTCAATGTATTCGGTCCAGTTGTTTCAGATGGTTTTAGATAGAGATGATGACTGTTTGCAAATTTATGTAGGGTCCCTAGTGTGTTGTTAATACAGACCTGGGCCACTGTAGCATCAGAAGGGTGGGAAGTCTTGTAAATTTGGTTGCCATCTGCATCATCGTGGTGATATTTGCAGCCATGTATATAATTCGGCAGGTAATGTGTATGCAGAGAAAATAATAGTGGAGATGGGATGCTCCCCGCGGAACCTCACATGCGAATTTTAGTCTCCTAGATATTTTTCCTGCCGAGGTGATTCGTGGACACCCATCGGTCAGATACAATACAATCGGTATTATTGCAGAGCCATACAGTCTCATTGATGGCAAGGTGGCCAATAAAAGCTCATGATTCACAGCGTCGAATGCAAGCTGGCAGCAAGCTGATTAGACGAAGATTAGACGAAGATCTGCTACCGAATTTATGGAAACAAAAGTAATAATAAACATGTAGGTGATCTAAATAATTTTTAATTTTTCGATCACTTCCAAAACCCTGAGTCGGTTGATCGTGGGTAATTTATAAATGGGTGCCAGCCTAAAATAGACATGATTTTTGTTTTGAAAGTGCGATAATAAACTTTCACATGTATATTAAAAAAATACAATGTACATATAACTACATTTACTCATCGTTACAATTTTATAAGTAATAATATCCTGACCTTGTCTATTCGTGTAACCGTCGATCTTACTTTCTTGGATTTAAAAATAGCGACTACGTCGGCGTAATAATTGATTCGAAGATTCCCTATACAATGTACGGTTCTCACATATAATCTCACGCTATACCCTGCTACGTTGTCCCAGCAGTGGATTATCAGAAAAGACAAGTAAACCAAGTAGAATACCATTCAATATATAGTTAAGTACGAACGAATCTAATAATGGAACTGCGATGATGGTGGGTTCTTTGAACCTACTCTCGGTGGGTCCAAAGAACAACCAAAATTCCCAAATCCGTCAAAGATAAGTTCAGAGTAATTACCAGAGATAAGGAAATTAAGAGAAAAATTACTTTTAAACAGCTTATATCAAAATTTGAAAACAAGCTGAAAACCAATACCAATACAGGCGATCGATAACAAACTTCAAAGCAAATACATTCAAAATATTCCTTCAAGAAAATTATACGTAATAGATCATTCAAAGTATTAGGGACCTTTTTCTTTTGCAGTGATTTGCGCAATGATAATTTCCAGACATAACCAGGAATTCGCTTTTCTCAATACAGGTCATCTTTTAAACTGATCCCATCAGTACCAACACCAGCAGTTTTATTAATGTATGCATGAGAGCACATAATCGAGGCTTATGCTGCTAAATTAAATTCTTTGTCAGGAGGGAGTAGGGACTCGGACATACCTATGGATAGAAGCTCTGTATCCAGTAATTTTTGTTCACGAATTACAAGAAGTGGCCGAATCCCAACTTGAATTTACTTTTTGGGTTCGCTGGTGTGGGTTCATCTGCTGGAAACATTCCATCCTGGAAATGATGGAATGTTTCCTTTTTTTCAAAAAACAGTGGAAAATAACGTTATAGAACCTTAGTTCTTAATTTCTTCCTAAGTCTTTACAATTTTACTGATAGCAATTAGCACAAATCGGGTATCAGACAATTAGTATATGGGACGTTATATCTTCCTCACATTGTAGACGTTGTTCATATTTTACGAGACCTGCATATCAAAATGTTGATTGAGTTATCGTCTAATTATTTCCCTTTACAGTGTCTATCTTCTGCAACTTCGTTCCGAAATTTGAGTTGAGGATCAATAAACACAGAAATGACATCAACCTAAACCGAAAGTTTATAATTTAATACAAACCATAAAAGTTTATATACATATATAAGTTTATATCTATGGACCACAACCTATCTGGCATTACAAACGGCCACATCAGAGGACTGGTAGGGGAATAAAAACATCGTATTGGAGAGATACAAAAGGGTTTATTACAAAAGGCCAAACGCAGTCAAAAAGGTTTATTACCTTTTCTGCCCATAGAGACGAAAAGTATTTCCGAGTACAACAAGGGAGCCTGATAATAATCATAGGTCTTTTACTGGCCACTGTCCTGTGAAATATCATCTCAAAAGTAAAGAATTACAATTGGAGCATATGCTGCAATTGTACAGGTTTATTTTGCACAAGAATAAAATATTTAGGCAGAACTGATATAGTGCCGGTTGACGTAGTGCGCATCCGAAATCCATTGTTGACTGGTCTACAGCATTGGCATTTAGGAAGCCTATTGATGAGGGGGCACCATCACTAACGATCTAGCTAGGTCGAAATAATTCGAAAGGCAGTTAGAGCCAAACGACCCATACCTAATATAATCTAGCTCAACTGACGTGTAATAAATGTTATATAATATTGACCATGTAATAATAATTGTTGTAATTTATTAGTAAAAGGTTCTATTTTACAAAGCCTATTGCTTGAAGTTTTATTTGCCTCATTGTCAGCAAAATGTCAAAGTGTCAGCACATTTTCAATAACATTTGAAATCGATTTCGCAACATAACTGCTGATAATTTATTGGAATACATTACATTCTTAGACCAATATAAAGAAAATTTAGGCAACTGAACCAATTCCATTCACATAAGGACCACCAAAAATTTTCCATATTCTTCTTGATTCGTATCTTGGTCGTTACTTCGATTTAATTTTTTGATTTTTGTTGTCATGCATTCGATTAGTTACACAATGCACGTGTATATTCTTAACTTACTGACGTAATACCACACCTACAACTTAACGCATTTATGGAAGAAACACGAAAGATATATGATAAAATAGCAGTAGAGGAAAGATCAGTAAAGAGCAAAAACTGAAAATCTACATCTGGTGATATAGATTTTTTTGGTTTGTCTTTCATTACGAGGCTGATGAGGGTGGGTACATTTTTTACTATGTATCTTCCTTATTCATGGGAGATTAATATGTTATATGATTCTAGTTTTTTATTTATATATCCAATAAGTATAAGGGAGCACAGTGCAAGAAAAAGGGATTACCCATGCTCTACTAAATGATATAAACAAAACGCATTTTAAAACATAGTTAAAGAAAATATATTTTCCAAATGTAGGACCAGCAACTGATTCGTGGTACCAACGACTTCACATTGTGAAGTCGTTTCATATTTCAGTGATCAGAATAATAAAATTCCCTTCCATCCCGCGCACGTCTAAAGTAATATGGAGCTTCTCCAATTTGTCAGGATTTACTGTCTGAAGAATTCGAGCATTAAAACCCCCTTGATGAGGGTTCAACATTTTGCGGTAGCATAATCTGATTCCATAAAATCTCTACTTCACACATTTACCTTTTGTGTTAATTGTGTGTGGTTGTCTCGAAAAAACATGTCAATTTCATTTTCCCAATGCCGTACATTTTATCTGTTTTCCGAATCGAATTCATTTTATTAAATTTTCCGTTTAAAAAGAACGTACATTCGTCACTAAAACAAATGCTTGTCACGTTCCTAGGAAATTGCAGTGTGCGTTCATACAATATATCATAAAAGAAGGAAATGAAAATAAAGTGAGATAAAGCTATTAATTTTTATTACTAAATATAAATATGATGCTCGTAAATGTTATCTCAATTGAAGTGTTACAATTTTTTTCTCTAATTTGTGTTTCTCGTAGTAATTTTTCATGGTGTTGATAGGTTATTATTCGCAGTGATCATGATTTGGGACGACTTGGAATCATAGCAGGCATGGAAAGTAAAATACTTTTGGCATCATTTTCTTTGGAAACTCAGTTGGACCATGCTAGTAAATATTAAAACAATTGTTTGGTTTGGATACGTTTTTCCGGCAAAAAAAGCTTTTTAGGGAACTATAGCTCGCTACAGATTATACCGCTACAGATATAAGCTGGGGAAATAACTAAAACTTATACAGGGTTAGCCTAAATGATTCATCGGGTTTCAAAAGACCGTCTATTTACAAGTATAGGACGTACAAAGATGGGTGATACATGAAAAGATACCTACACTCACCAGGTTTCTGGTACATGCTACAAATGTACAATGTGTGCACCCTAAGTCACCCGGCACACATCCCAATGGTTTCCCATCGATTTCCGTCCATATGTTCAATAGCATGTTTCTGTCAATGTCCGTCGCAGCAGTGATGCGTTCCTGCAATGCTTGCAGCATTATTGGCATTGGGGGTACATAAACTTTGTCCTTCACATAACAACGTAGCTCGTATACCTCGCTGAATGATTACGACCTACGTTGTTATGTGAAGGACAAAGTTTATGTATCCCCAATACCAATAACGCTGAAAGCATTGCAGGAATGCAATGCTTGGACGGAAATCGATGGGAAACCGTTGGGATGTGTGCCGGGATGGGTGCACACATTGAACATTTGTAGCATGTACCAGAAACTTGGTGAGTGTAGGTATCTTTTCATGTATCACCCGTCTTTGTACGTCCTATAATTGTAAATAGGCGGTCCTTTGAAATCCAATCAATCATTTAGGCTAACCCTGTATTGTAAAATTTTGAATAATTGGTTTAAATTAATATTTCTATGTGGACCGGGCGGTACTGTATATATTTCTATCTTAAGAAAAAAATATTAAGCACATATCTTGCCTATCCTCAACGCCGGTAAACCTTTAATAAATATTAAGTCTTCAGATATACCCATAAAAATATATCCTTAAAATTAAAAGAAAATGCAATTTTATGTCTGATAACAAAACAACTATTTAAAAATCAAGTCACATCCGTGATAGTAATTAGTTATAATTTATTCCTAAACTCAAATCGTCAATTTTTCAAAGTAAGCCAAATAATTTCTGAAAGATGTTACTTGACAGCTGTCAAATTGAGAAAAATCAGATGCTTAGCTAAGCATCTGATTTTTCTCGTAGCTGTCAGTTAGCTATTTCGACGATTTTGTGGCAATAGTGTATGCTTCGTAGAATAGAACATAACGCTCTGCTGTGATTGGTCCCACCGTCCAGTCGCATTCTCGCTTTAATTTTAAAAAACCACACGTTTACATGTTAATTAAGTGTGGCGACAAAAGCATTCGTTTGAAGGTTATTTGCACATATTTCCTTGGACGTTAAAGTGAACGAGAGAGTTATATTACCAGAGTCCGCCATGGGAAAAATAACAAAAAGATCTGCAATGAATACATGGGGTTTGATATTTTGTGAAACCCCTTTTCTGAGTAGAAATGTAAGTGTAGTTCAAATTTGGTTCATGATAAAATTTATCAGTCTATTTGTATAATTTTTTTTATAAATTTGTTTATTTTTAAAATATTATTCTTTAAAACTTCGGAAAAAATCCTAAAACATTCATATGTAGTAAAAAATATTCATATGTAGTAATATATTATTATAAATAAATTAATTTAAACATATTATTATTTTATGAGTCAACACCTAGAATATAAGGTAGAAAAAAGGATTCAATGAGCACCTGTCATTAGGTCATATGACTAAAATTGTACTGCAATATAACTCCCATAAAAAGGGACTATGAGTGAAGAAAGTTTAAAAGGTTTAAAGGTGCAGGTGCGGACTATTAACAAATATAACAAAGGCATAAAACTATAAGAAGAGTGAAAACCCATGACACACAGTCAAAAAGAGCGAACACTTTTGCCGTATTTGATTTTATGGTTGTATTGTATACATATATACCTATATATAGTAATTATTAAAACGCTTCCTATATTTGAGTCAAATTACAGAAAAATGTGCCCTCAGAAACGAAAGTTCATTTACGTCAAAATTATAAATGAAGGTACAAACTGATGTACATATCAACACAAAATATATTACTTTTTATTAGGAGGCAAATACAGAACTATAATAAAAACTTTTCAGACAAATTGTTGATTTTAACTTCTTGATATTCGCTGGGAAATTATCAAAATAAATCTCCAAGACATAGATCAAAAGTTTAGACATTTGTTAATATCAGATAACGGAGAGAATTATGGAACAAATTACGTAAACGGCGTGTAGAATATTTGAAGCTATAAGCTAACATTATTTATACATAATACATATACCCTGTACATATTTTTCCCATAAATATCACAACATAGTAATATGTAGAGAAAACAGGCAGTTGAATGTTGTTATCATATTTACTCATTTTATGTTTTTTATTATATTTATTATATTTTTATTATTTTTATGTTTAATAAATTGAATGGAAAGATCTTCCGATTTCTAAATTCCTTTATCAAATTTGAACAAAATATTCTTAATGTCTGTATGTTTCACAACATTGAAAGAAGAGAAAAAAAAATGTTTTTTTAAGTTTTGGAACTAGTCTGTTTACTTTGTGTTCATATGTTATAAATAGGACTTCCTGAAATTAATAAACTTAAATTTTCGATTAAAACTTTTCTTCTAAAATTAACTAGAATGGAAGAATTCACCACAGTCGGACTGATTAATTATACCGTTCAAAGTTATCAAACAAGCTTCCAATTATACTTTAGGGGAATGAAGTGGGATATATTTCAACGTATCCATTAACGATTACGTGTAGATACAAATATGTTAAGAAGGTTAAGGAAACTGCGTTTGATTCATTTATTACAAATGTACCGTTTGTTTCATTAAGGCGCGAATATATGTTTCTTTGCTAAAACTCGAGGATGATAATTACATTATAAGTTCCCATCATGTAATAAGTTGCACTTAGGTCACTCACCTCCATTTACTTCTAGCTTTATACTGTTCATTACACTACGATGAATGTACAATGCGTAATTACTTTTAATCAACCTGATGCATTAAGTGTCCACCAGCACAACCAGCTTGCAAATGCCGCGCTAATTAAACCATTAAAGATCACATTTTTATTTCGCAATCTTCCATCTTACCGGGCACTCCAAGTAAATTCACCGTGTTTATCAGCAGAGCAAAAAGCATAACGAATGAAAGGAACCATATTTCATGGGTAACAATATCATAATTTCGATCGGAATACAGCACCGAACACTTACCTTCGTAATTAAAGGAAATGCCTGGTTGTTCTCAGATTAAATTTGAGCAGGGCGTCCAACTGGGCGACTCAAAAATTGAGCCGTCCACCGTCTTCTTGCACAGCACGTGGGCGACCCAGGTAGAAAGAGGGTTCCATTTCCGAAGCGGGGATTGGGATTTATTAGCCTCCTTTTCCAAATTCGTACAGCACGCCGTATTTTTTTGTAAGCAGTATTAACGTTTTTCTTTCTTTTTTTTTGGATTCAAGTGCTATAAATAACTGACGCCTCCGGTGCTGTTATTTATTATTATTTACCGCCTTAATATAGTTTTTTTGAGGAGCTACCTCTTTATTTCTTTCATTTTAATTTCTATCGCACACCTTGTACTTATATTACTTGAGATCGTGCGCTTTACATCTATATACAAGACGCAATATTAGATCGCAATCACGATGATGATTTGATCAAGATAGGCTCGCATCTGTGTGTTTATATTAATGAGTAATTAACAGGTAGAAAGTCCTCCTTTTTTGTAAAATTGCTTCGCTATTGAGGTTGTTTTATTTCATGGAAATCATGAGATAAGACGATTTAATTTCCTGACACTGCGGTTTTCTTATTTTAAATTAAATGTTGGGTTCAAAATTCTTTTTTAAACAAATTGGATCCTTTAATACATTAAAAATTGCAATACTTCATTTTCTATATATACAGACATAGACATATTGCATAGGTGTAACGAAGCCTGACTGGAGTGAACGAGGTGTTGTTAAAACGAAGGAAGCTAAATTGTTTTAAACCTCATGGAGGCGTTAAATAAATTATAAGAAATAAAACTCAAAAATATTTTTAACAAAAAATCTGTATTAATAAAATAACAGAAACCAAATATGTCACTTTCAATCCTAACTCAACAATTCAAAAGGGATCTCATAAGGGCGAATCTGATCTGCCCTCATGCTTATTTATCAATTTTGTCTTAAGTCACTGACTTGGTTTCTTTTACTGCGAAGAAACATACAAATGTACTTAAAAACGCTTTCGTTACATAGAAAGCAATTGTAGGTTTAAAAGTGTTTAACCCCTACCACTGGAATTTTACATTTCTGGATGCCATCGAATTGTACTCCTTCTGTACACATTTTTACCCCAAATAAAAAAAAATGTACCCTCACCTTTTTACAGAGAAGCATATTGATTTTTTAATTTTGAAAAAATGAGTGCCCAGTCACGGACAAGGAAATTTTAAAGCATTCCTGATGCCGTCGAATTGTACTCTTTACGCACCTCTTTGTACTGCAAATTAAAGATTTGTACCCTAACCATACCCTTCCTTCCATAGGTAATAATTTCGACAATCGGGATTCTACTTCACCTCCAATAGACCATCTTAGTCCAATTTAAATCAGGCCACCAGTTAACAACAACTCATAATTCTTTACCTTCTGGCAATGTAATATGTATGGCTAATCGACATACGGTCAGAACAACTAAAACCTACCCATGAAAGAAAAAGTAAACACTCTAAAGCCTGCAATTATTGGTGCTGTGAGAAACGTTGCGGGTTTCCTCTGGAACACCTGAAGTGGCGATAAACATGAAGTTAAGAGTTTAAGAGATTATTACGGAAATGACTTAATACAATTTTACTTCATTTTAATATCCTCATTACTGGGATAAATGTTTCAGAGATTTTCTGCTTAATGACAGTTTCAAGCTCACAGCTTGAGATCACTTCCCTCACGTCCTTTATGTTCCAGCCTGAGAGGTTATTATCTTTCAAACTATTGTTTTAAATGTGGAAGATTTAGCAGGTGTACAATAGTTTATTGCTTCAAGAAGCAACGAATAAACGTATAGAGGAATTCTGTTTGTAGACGTGTTAACAGCTGCCAAAACAACGTATGGTGGAATGGCTGCATATTCGTCAGCAGTTATGCTTGCTGTTAATGCATGGATTTTTAAGTAAAGCTTTTAGGTAAAGTTTTCTTTCGCACACTTCATTAAATGTTGTCCAATTGATGGTACTGTTTATGAGGGTCTGACGTTGTTGTAAAAGTGTAGGTGAAATATAGTACTTTGCAATTACTGAGAGATGATTACAGTCAAGCTCCATCAGAACTGACTGTTGGATCAATTTGTTAAATTGTTTATGCACGTGTATATTCCGTTGGAGCAATCACTTGGAAATTACATCGGTATTGTTAGGTTTTTGATCGCTATTCGATTATTATACATTGATTAGTTTTGGTAGGATATGTGATGATATGTCGGATTTAATTTGATCGAAAAAAGGAGAAATTAGGCCTAGGGAAAACTTTAGGATATTGGTTATCAAGGATGTTTTGGAAGTACAGGAAGAGGACGTTGGTGCAGCTGTTATTGTTGAAGCTGGTATATTATTTTTTGTTAAATTCTGTTGTCTTTGTACTTTTGGGATTGCTTTTTGCTTGCGATTATTAATAGTAGACTCACTCTAGGAAATTAGCAGGATATTCTTGTAGGCAGTTTACGCATTGTGGAATATCTGACATTTTCTTTTTGCAGTCCTTAGTGAAATGACTTTCTTTGCATTTTACGCATCGTGGTATCCTTTTGTAGTAATTTTTTGTATGCCCGAATCTCTGGCATCTATGACATTCTGATAGACCGGATTGCTTCCTTATGTATGCGATAATGACGATTGCATGTTGAATTTCTTAGATGTTGAGTATATCTCGTGCAACCTCATTTTCTGTTAAATCTAGCGAGCATATATGAATTGGCTTTGTGTTTTTGTTTAGTAATCTAACTAGTTTTATAACCGGTAAATTGAGATCTGTTAGGTGTTGTTTTATTTCATCCTTTGGTATAGAAATAGGTAAATTTATTGTGACCACCGACAACGGTGTGTCTTTTGGATTTTGGTAGGTATGATATTGAATTTTTCATTGATTCTAAAGTTTATTATCAGCTAGCTTTCGGAAATCATCAATACTAGTAAGATTAATCTTCAGAGAATCATTTCTATCAGTACCAATGATTCTTCTTAAAGATTAACCTTACGATCACTCGAACTGTATTTAGATTTTACTATCTTTGATATGTCAGCTAGGATTTCTTTATAATTGGTTGCTTCATGAATATATATATATATTCATGAAGCAACCAATTATAAAGAAATCCTAGCTGACATATCAAGTTCCACCTATATAT
>JAWQRJ010002189.1:0-14032 GCA_033557515.1 Diorygopyx duplodentatus | reverse complement strand
CCACGGAACATCGATAGGAGTTTTTTAAAAAGAATACTTATTAATATTTAAAATTTTTCGCAGTTTCGTTTTCGAGATATTAGTGAAAATATACTTTCTACCCCCAATTTCTACCCCTTACAAATCCCTTTAAAGGTTTTTACTTGACGTATAAAGCAAACACCGTGCTAAATTTCATCAAAATCGGATGTAACATTTGCGAAAAATGAATTTTTAATAGGATAGTTAACCCCAACCACCCCTAAATGTGGTAAATACCTTATTTTACCACAAACATCCTATTGTGTGACTAATTTACGGTTTTTCTTCAAAGTATTAATAATAACTGCCATCAACCCTTGCAATATTTTTTTTTATGAATCTTTTAGATTTTATTTTTTGTTCCTTTGCACTATAGAATACAACTTTTACTTAATTACCTGGTATTTGTCCATCCAGACATGTGCGACTCTTAACGAATTATACAGCATTGTATCTTGTCCGTCAGGCGATCCATAAGGTCTCCTATGTCGGAAAATATGTCCTACACGACTACATGGAATTAATTCTAATTTTCCACCGCACATCCAGATCTGAAAGGGTGTTTTAAAACATGATTTTTTAAATTTATTTAAAGATAGTGATGTTTGCTTACCCTAAACGATATTTCTATATTTTCTCCTCCCCATATGTTCATTCCTGCATCATATTCTCCAATTTCGATAAAATAACTTCTGTCGATCGCAAACAAACCACCAGCCATAGTTGGAGATTTCAACGGTTTAATAAAATCTTCGTCTTTCGCCAAAGTTCCTGTCGGCAAATTCTCCCATTTGAAATGTAGCCCCCAGTTGAATCCGCCCCGTACCAACGGGCTGGCGGAATACGTAAAAGTGTCGGGATTTATCAGATCTATAATCGGAATTGCTACGTTTGACCGTTTCTCTTTTATCCGCGACAGTAACGGAGGTAACCAGTCGACGTTCACTTCGATGTGACTATCGAGGAAAACCAGCGCTTCCCCTTTGGCCTTCCGGGCCCCGAATATCCGAGCGCGAATCAATCCTTCGCGTTTCTCCGTCTTGTATAATTTCACGTTATCGAAATGTTTGCCGACGTACGATTTTAAATCGTCGTGTAACGATTTTACGTCGCTAAAATCGTTTATTAAGATGATTTCTTTTAGATATTTTGGGGTTCTGTCGATTATCGACCAAATGGTTCTTAGCAACGTTTGATAATGTTCGTTGTAAAAGCAAATTACTACACTAGCCGATGGTAAATTATTTTCGTACATAATACTTTTACATAATTTATCTCGCGTATCCGGGATTCCCCTATGCAAATTCAGCCGATTACTAATCAAAACATTGTAGGCGTACAGCTTATAACCGTTTTCTTTTATCGCTTTATCTTCCTTCGTTTTAACCATACCGATTTCGCTTGAAACTAAATTCGTTGTTACAAATTAAATCGAAAGAAACGAAACAACTTACGTTCATTCAAAGTTTGCTTGTTATACTTCTGCGATATTTTGTTCACATACTCCTTGAACTGTTTAATTTTTTCCTTGTCACCTATTAAATGATTGTTGCGCACTATCGATTGTTTATAAGGTAAAGTTGTCGAGAAATTTTCGGTGGCTGCGTGAGTTAGTTGCCAATACAAATACAATGAGATTATCCATGTTAGAGATGCAAAACAAATTCCGTAAACAAACGATTTGTTTATAGACACCATTTTGTTTTAAAACTGTAAGTACGTAAAATAGTAATAGTGCGTATCACATATTTAGTTTGTTGTTTGGAGGTTATGTTTTGCCGTGACAGGCATGCAACATTCAAAAATGAAAATTTGAGAATGTAAAAATGAATTGAAAGTCGGAAATGAATAAATAAAGTGAGTAAATATAAACCTGATTCGCACTATCAGGTATTATGTATGTTTATATTAAGTTTGTTTATAAATTAAAAATTCCTGCATTGTTTTTTTTTGTTGACGCAATGGATTATGGGTAAGAATATTTTTATTAAAACCAAATTTGAAATTTGCAAATTAAAAAATTACTCAACGTTCTTCTTTAGGAACAAACTTTCCGTAACACCCTAACATTAATAAACCTACTTGTACATATATTTGTACAAAAATAATAGTGTAACAATAACATGAAGTTAGTAAATACATGAATACGAAATTGATGGCCTATCGTTAATTTTCGAAAAACATTTCGTAGTTTTCTGCAAATTGGCAGTTGTATGCGCGAGCTTCTGACCGACTTTGCACCGAGTCCGTTCCCCGGACCCCCCGTGGCACCGGGTCCATTGATTTTCGACGGGAGCCCGCTAGATTTTCCCACTTTCAGTTACGTAACGTCGCGTCCGCAGTAATTCAGTCGTCCGGCCGAAATTTTCAGGACCGCGATACACAGATCCTCGGCCTGCTGCGAAAATGCGTCCGAAAGTCCCGTCGGTGTTCGAAACAAGTGAAAACGTGCATTTTTCGAACGGAATCTAGGGCAACACCGCAAAACGTCTTCGCAAAAATCGTCGTGGCGCAAAAAGCCACGAAACGGTGAGTAATTGGGTGTGTTTCTACTTTTTTTTTTGAAAGAAAATATAAAATATGCGAAGTGTAAGTGGAATAAAATTCGACAGATTTATGACTTTCTGTATTTGCGGTTGGCAAGGTGCCATCTATAATTTGTTTTGTTGGTATATCTGGTGAATTGGAACGTAAAGTTTTTCACGTTTAGAGTAAGTGCAATCTCCAAAGGAAACGGAAATTGAGAAATCAGATAAGAAAAATTATTTATTTTAGTTGTAAATATAAAGGTTAATTTTGCTCTGTATATCCCTTCCAGGGAAGGTCGACAAAACATTTCGTTTGTTAATGTACAATTATTCACCTAAATAATCAATAATAGTGAAAACTTTGTGTTTTTTTCATCAAGAAAAAAATGTTTCTAAAATATTTTAATAATTTTTTCAATCCTTTATACATGAAAAATTAATACATGAACCTGAATTTCTTGTTTTATTTCACGTTTTATTTAAGTTGATTAAATTGTTATAAAATTAACTAAAAAGTTGTTTAAAAAATTAAAGGTCATCACGTGGAGACAAATGAGTTAAAATTTAAGAATATCCGTATATAATGTTTTTTTTCTACAAATCCATGGAGAACACAAAAAACACTGTTCCAACCACTATTTTCTACAAGTTGCTCGGTATAAACTTACAAAAAAAACTGCCTCTGTAAACTTAAAACTAATTTTTTATCGATTTTTCTAGTATAAATGCGTTAAAATTTAAGAATATCAATATTTAAGAGTGTTTTCTAAAAAATCTTAGAAGGATATCAAAAAACTATTTTAATCACTATGTTCTGCATGGTCCCCGATATAAACTTACAAAAAACTGCCTCGATAAAGTTCAAACTCATTTTTGATCGTTTTTTCTAGTATAAATGCGTTAATATTTAAGAATATCAATATTTAATAGTGTTTTCTAAAAAAACTGAAAGGAATCTCAGAAAACTGTTTCAACCACTATTTTCTGCAAGGTTCCCGGTATAAAGTTACAAAGAAGTGCCACTATAAAATTAAAACTCATTTTTTATCGATTTTTCTAGTATAAATGCATTAAAATTTAAGAATATCAATTATTAGATTTTTTTTATTAGAATTTAAGAATATAATAGTGTTTTCTAAAAAATCTGCGAAGGATATCAAAAAACTGTTTCAGCCACTATTCTGCAAGATTCTTGGTGTAAACATACAAAAACTGCCTGTATAAAGTTAAAACTCATTTTTTATCGATTTTTCTAGTATAAATGCGTTAAAATTTCAGAATATCAATATTTAATAGTGTTTTCTAAAAAATCAGAGAAGGATATCAAAAAACTGTTTCAACTACTATTTTCTGCAAGGTTTCCGGCATAAACCTATAAAAAAACTGCCCCTATAAAATTAAAACTAATCTTTTTATCGATTTTTCTAGTATAATGCGTTAAAATTTAAGAATATCAATTATTAGAATTTTTTTATTAGAATTTAAGAATATAATAGTGTTTTCTAAAAAATCTGCGAAGGATATCAAAAAACTGTTTCAGCCACTATTTTCTGCAATATTCTTGGTGTAAACATACAAAATACTGCCTGTATAAAATTAAAACTCATGTTTTATCGATTTTTCTGGTATAAATGCGTTAAAATTTAAGTATATCAATATTTAATAGTGCTTTCTAGAAAATCTGGGAAGGATATCAAAAAACTGTTTCAACCCCCATTTTCTGCAAGGTTCCCGGTATAAACTTACAGAAAAACTGCCCCTATAAAATTAAAACTCATTTTTTATCGATTTTTCTAGGATAAGTGCGTTAAAATTTAAGAATATCAATATTTAATAGTGTTTTCTAAAAAAATCTGTAAAGGATATCAAAAAATTGTTTCAACCACTATTTTCTGCAAGATTTCAGGTATAAACTTACAAAAAACTGCCTCTATAAAATTAAAACTCATATTTTATCGATTTTTCTGGTATAAATGCGTTAAAATTTAAGAATATAAATTATTAGAATTTTTTTATTTAAATTTAAGAATATAATAGTCTTTTCTAAACAATCTGCGAAGGATATCAAAAAACTGTTTCAGCCACTATTTTCTGCAAGGTTCTTGGTGTAAACATACAAAATACTGCCTGTATAAAATTAAAACTCATTTTTTATCGATTTTTCTAGTATAAATGCGTTAAAATTTAATAATATCAATATTTAATAGTGTTTTCTAAAAAATCCGAGAAGGATATCAAAAAACTGTTTCAACCACTATTTTCTGCAAGGTTCCCGGTATAAACTTACAAAAAACTGCCTGTATAAAATTAAAACTCATATTTTATCGATTTTTCTGGTATAAATGCGTTAAAACTTAAGAATATCAATTATTAGAATTTTTTTATTAGAATTTAAGAATACATATAATAGTGTTTTCTAAAAAATCTGCGAAGGATACCAAAAAACTGTTTCTTGGTGTAAACATACAAAAAACTGCCTGTATAAAATTAAAACTCATTTTTTATCGATTTTTCTAGTATAAATGCGTTAAAATTTAAGAATATCAATATTTAATAGTGTTTTCTAAAAAATCAGAAAACGATATCAAAAAACTGTTTCAACTACTATTTTCTGCAAGGTTCCCGGTATAAACTTACAAAAAACTGAGTCTATAAAATTAAAACTCATATTTTATCGATTTTTCTAGTATAAATGCGTTAAAATTTAAGAATATCAATTATTAGAATTTTTTTATTAGAATTTAAGAATACATATAATAGTGTTTTATAAAAAATCTGCGAAGGATATCAAATAACTGTTTCAGCCACTATTTTCTGCAAGATTCTTGGTGTAAACATACATAAAACTGCTTGTATAAAATTAAAATTAATTTTTTATCGATTTTTCTAATATAAATGCGTTAAAATTTATTAATATCAATATTTAATAGTGTTTTCTAAACAATCTGAGAAGGATATCAAAAAACTGTTTCAACCACTATTTTCTGCAAGGTTCCCGGTATAAACTTACAAAAAACTGCCTCTATAAAATTAAAACTCATATTTTATCGATTTTTCTGGTATAAATGCGTTAAAATTTAAGAATATAAATTATTAGAATTTTTTTATTAGAATTTAAGAATATAATAGTGTTTTCTAAAAAATCTGCGAAGGATATCAAAAAACCGTTTCAGCCACTATTTTCTGCAAGGTTCTTGGTGTAAACATACAAAAGACTGCCTGTATAAAATTAAAACTCATTTTTTATGGATTTTTCTAGTACAAATGCGTTAAAATTTTAGTATATCAATATTTAACAGTGCTTTCTAAAAAATTTGGGAAGGATATCAAAAAACTGTTTCAACCACTATTTTCTGCAAGGTTCGCGTTATAAACTTACAAAGAAGTGCCCCTATAAAATTAAAACTAATTTTTTATCGATTTTTCTAGTATAAATGCGTTAAAACTTAAGAATATCAATATTTAATAGTGTTTTCTAAAAAATCTGCGAAGGTTATCACAAAACTGTTTCAACCACAATTTTATGTAAGGATTGCGGTATAAAGCTACAAAAAAAACTGCTTCTATAAAACTGCCTCGATAAAGTTCAAACTCATTTTTTATCGATTTTTCTAGTATAAATGCGTTTAAATTTAAGAATATCAATATTTAATAGTGTTTTCTAAAAAATATGAGAAGGATATCAAAAGACTGTTTCAACCACCATTTTCTGCAAGGTTCCCGGTATAAACTTACAGAAAAACTGTCCCTATAAAATTAAAACTCATTTTTTATCGCTTTTTCTAGTATAAGTGTTATAATTTAAGAATATCAATACTTATTAGTGTTCTCTAAAAAAATCTGTAAAGGATATCAAAAAATTGTTTCAACCACTATTTTCTGCAAGATTTCAGGTATAAACTTACAAAAAAAACTGCCTCATTTGACAAAACAAAATCTTACGTAAAACGTCATTTCATTGCCCGTGAAAAATAGTGATTTATGGATCGCAAATCATTAATATTCACCCACTTCATGAAATATTCATTTCATATTTCGCATTCAAGCACAACTTATTCCTTACATAATTTATCATGAATTTCGATTTTTTCCATTGCCTTTCAAACAGAACTAAAAATAGACATACGTACTTAGGTTCGGCAAGCGCGCGCGTCTACTTGCAATGCTGGTAACTCCCAAGTTATTTTCGACTACACGTGGACGGTTATAGCTCACATGACATTATTTGGCAGAGCGAATAGGAAACTTCGAGATTTCTCGTATTATTAGGACGGTTATTGCGGACGACATCGCACTGACCTACATACCATCGATTCCGCAAATCTCGCGAAATCCAAACAAAAAAGACAAAAAAGTGCGGTCGAAAACTTTTTTCGGTCCTGTACATGCGGTAATTCCGATCTACAGCGCCGACCAAAAGTAAAGTATTTTTTTTTTAATTTCAGCATCTTCGGGAACATCGAGCAGGCGTTTCAATGTGACAGTTGTGACAACTGGGCCCGACGACGATGGGTACGCCACGCCCATCTCGCCGGGGCCCAGACACAGAGGGGGCGAGCAATTCGCGAGCATCCCTGAAGACACAGTACTGGAAGAACATGCTCAGACACGTCTGACCGGAAGTCGATGTGGGAGCCCGGCGCCATCTTGGGATTTTAGCAATGACAGCGATTCGGTGAGTTAATCGATTCGACATTTTTCATTATCAATTATCAATTTAAAAATTATATCTGATATTGACGCAGAACCCCATTTATTTTATCTTCATAGACTCTAGTGCAATAAACTGCTACTTTATGGCCTGTAAATGTAAATTCTATTAGAAAACAAGTATTTATAGCAATGTTTCTCTCAACCTTTTAGTATTTGCGACCCAATTTTCAATCACAATTCTCATCGCCCAAACTTAAGCGTCATTTGGAAACGCTTCATAGTAGTACGTTATCAAACCCAGAGAATTCTTCGAATTAAAATTAAAATCATATGAAAAGCAAAAATCATTTTAAAAAAAAACTTTGTGAATGACAAAGCTTTACTTGCCTCTTACAAAGTTTCATATCGAATAGCCAGATGTAAAAAGCCTCACACCATTGGTGAAGAGCTTATTCTGCCAGCTGCAATTGAGATTGTAGAAACTATGTTTGAGATAATTTTTCCAAACAATTGCAGTCCATACCTCTATCAAATGATACTGTTGCCCATCGAATTTATAAATTAAGAGATGAAATCGCCATTTTTCTAGAAGAGGAAAACCGACCGGAAGCTGACAGTTTAGAGATGATTTATTTATGATGAAATGCAGCTACTTGGTCGACATATTCCAGAAATTAAATACATACCTTGAATCTTCAACTCCAAGGAGCAAACGCACATATTTTGGATATGAGTGATAAAGCTTTTAATGCTTTTTGTAGAAAACTGGAATTGTGGAGCAGAAATGTAAAAACCTAGAAATGTTTGCAAATGTGGATGAATGTGTTTAAATAGTTAAAACTTACAAGACAGAAGAACAACACGTGGAAGTTGTTTTTGTAACCATTGAAAATCATTTAACCATGAGGGCAAAGAATTTTAAAAGGTATTTTCTTGCTGACTTCAACTTGATAGCAAGTTACGAGGGGTTAGGGACACATTTCAAAATATTCCCGAAAGTCTCTCAACTGCCGAAGAAGAAATCTTTATAGACTTCACGGCAAATGGCGAAATTAAAAGAATTTAGTAATAAATCACTCTTTGAATTTTGGGCAGGGTTGGATGATGGGGTTTCTGCACTGAAAACAAGAGCATTTCGTGTACTATTACAATTTTCAACATCTTACCTTTGCGAAACCGGATTTTCTGCGGTGGCTGCTTTGAAGACAAAATATAGATCTCAGCTAAATATAGAAAGAGAGCTTAGAATGTCAATTTTTAATATTAAACCTCCTTTCGAAAAACTTTGCTATGCAAGACAGGCCCAAAGGGGTCACTAATAAGTATTAATCTTGTTTTTTATTTAATATTGATAAGTTAATTATAAAATACATTGTGCAGTACTGATACAATCATATTTAATAAGTGTATTATATCAGTGTAAACGTGTATTTTATTTTTTATTATGTCAGAATGTATTTTATTGCTTTTCTTTCAGTAAATTAAATAAGTGTTTTAATAATATTTTTTCTCATAAATTTTTTCTCATTTTTTTTCCATATACTCGCGCGCCCCATTTAGTTTTATTATTTAGGGGGGTGCGCCCCACAGGTTGAGACTCGCTGATTTATAGCATACTAGGATATAAATTTGTATAGGACCACTAGTTATCTGTATGACCGATAACTTTCTTTTTTTTTAAACATAGTCAAATAATAGAAAAAAATGTCACCTAATAATAACCAAAAAAAATCTTTTTTGAAGAACCGATTTTCAAGTTTAGTGACTGAAGTGTGGATTTTCTTAAAAAATTGCATAAAAATTTTGTTTTTCTCTTAATTTATAAAAACTAGTAACATGCATATGAGGTTGCCTATACTATTATAACCACCAATTCACAGATGTAGTTCTATTTTTATTACACCTACGACTTATTTATTTCCTAATAAACAAAATAATTGACTGTTATCAATCAATTTTGATGTAAACATTCTTTTTTCGCCTCTCAAAAAACCCATTTCTTCGACAAAACATCTTTGGAAATCCCAGTAACATACCTGACTTTTAGGTTGGCAGCCAACAGCTGACATGGCGCACGCGCTGTCAACGGTCCGCTCCGATGCAAGTTTTGCACGGCAAAGTGGAAATCGTTCAGTAGTCACCGGTCCGCCTAACGTAGCTGTAGTTCGATTCGAAAAAATTGAAAAAACTCGCTGTACACGTGCGCGATTTTAAACCTGGCCGAGAATTTCCGACGTTTTCGCGTTATTTCGTACAGTTGAACGTCGGTCGCGGTCCCCGTGGCGAAAGCAAACGCCACACACGGATACCAAGTCAAGTGCCCTCGTTAGTGTTTTGTTTGTGTGTTGGGCCGTTTGTAGGTTTCAGGCCCCTTTGTTGAATTGTGTGTGCGGTTGTGGTGTGGAAATTCGGATGAAATATGTGTCAGTGACGTTTTTGCCGGGACTACTTATTGATGCGGGACAGCTAACGTAAGGAGAGGTAATGAGAGATTGAGGTTAGGACGAGCGAGTTTGCTTTGTTTTACGCTACGAGAGAAGGTTTTGTTATGGGTGCTTAGTCGCGGGTTTAAGAAGGAAATTTGGAGGGTGAAAGTTGGTATTGTTGGAGGAAAATAGACGGTTACGGTGAAACTACCTTTTATTTTGACAATCAGCTGATTGAACGTAACGTTGTTTGTGTTTAAGATTTAAAGTCCGCGTTGACGTTTGGAGGAGAATTCGTTTTATTTTAATAGCTATTTAAATAATTTCATGAAACATTTTGAGATAATATACCAACTTGAGTGTTCACTTAAAATACTACTTAAAGGTAATGTTGTCTCTAAAATTTCAATTAAACATTATCGTGTTGCCTAAAATTAGAGAACAAAAATTATTAACTTGGTTTGACGTGTAATGAATCAACGACCAATAACAGATCATTTTTCTCGAAGATCCGCCTTCCCGACCAGTCACAAATCGTCTGAAATTGTGGGTGCATTAAATTAATCGTTCAAATTCCTCGCTCACAGGTGTTCTGACAAATTGTCATTCTCTTAAAATAATTTACAAAGTTTTGGCAAGAAAATGTTACCTTTTCACACGATGACTATCTTTACTATAAATATAAGCATTTCGGTGTGTGTATGAGTTGCAATTTTAGTATTATTTTCTCAGAATGTGCCCACGGCACAATCTAAAACTTTTTGCACCACCCAATAATGTGAGTCAGTCATTAACGAGTCCAAGGTCGAATCTTTCGATAAGAAGTTTATGCTATTATTGTACAATTTCCCGGAATGAAAAATCAGTTTGTCGCATGTTGTTTACCATTTAAATATTTATACCGTATTCACACACACACGTGTTACGGGTTTATTTATGAGATTGTAATCATTTTTAAGGTTATATACATATTTTTTAATATTTCCTTATCGAGGTTTTTGGAATTTTCCAAAGCACAGTTTGTTGTTTCTGTCAATATTTGGGCTTCGCTTTTATCTATAATTTAAAAAAAATAATAATGCGCCAAATGATAGATTTACTTAATACTATGTAATGAACCATAAATAAGGAATTAGTAAGTTTTAACAAATAGTGACATTTTGCTAAGTGTTTTGGAAATAGGCTGTTTTATAATTTGATTGCAAATTTTGGACTTACGACAACTAATTAGCAACAAATTCCCACGTGTTTGGTTTTTCAAAATAATTATATTTTGTGATTGGCTTTTGCCCCAAAATAAATGCCCTAAATTTGACTTCTACGATTTCAAAAATTTCCATAATATTTTACTTTATTTCCCTTTTCCTATAGCCTAGAATAGTCTTTACCTGGCTAGAAATATCAAGACTGCAGGTGTAAATTTAGAGCTTTCAGAAATTCCTTTTTTTTTTTAATAAAATCAAAATTCAAAAACAAAGCGCATTTTCTCTTTCGCATGTGTAAAGCATTCGTTGACTAATTCTTTATATAACTACATAATTATCTTTCTACAAAATCTCTACACATCATTTCGCTAACAAACCGGTATTTAACAAGCAAATGTTTTTCAAATTTGCATCACGTCACTTTTTAACCAACTGGTGCACTGCCTTGAAATACACAATAGTGCAAAACAACGGTAAATATTTGGGTAAAGTTCTCTGCCATCTATCTGGAGGAACTCCGCATCGTTAGGAAACTATAAATCTTCAATTGTCAATTGTATAATTATTATTAATGTCCGGCGACAGTAGAAGTTTTTGTAGTAATTTTTATTCGCCACTGTGTGTATTATTGCCCAGCTTGTTTTCCCATTGAATAAGACGACGTTTTTAACTTGACGTTTTATTGCGTAATGTTGACTTTACTTTGACTTTTATTGCCAATTCAACAGAGAGACCGATAGCGATTAAGTTTTTGGAAACAATCGCCGCGTTTTATAGCCCAATGGTATAAATAAACATTAAAAGCTGAATCGTAATGAACAATATGTTTACGTAATTTTTAATTTTTCTAATAGGTGGTTTGTGCAATGGATTTTTCATGTGGAAAATTTATTTTCTGAGCATTTTGCAATTGATTATTTAAAAAATAACGTTTTAAATATAAAAAATTTAAATTACTTTTTTTTAGATTTCAAATTTTTAAATTTAAAAATTTTTAAATTTGAAATTTTTCAGATTTTCAATTTTTTAATTCCAATTTTTTTTAAATATGTATCGTTCTTTTTAATTCTGAATTTTTTAAATATCGATTTTTTTTAAATTTCAAATTTTTTATAATATGTGTTTTTGTAATATAGGGGTGTTTATCTAACAATAAGCTGTTCAGACCTTCTTTTGTTTTTCCAAAAAATGCATCGCCTACTAGATATCCTAAAAAAACTAAAAATCGTCATTTTCTTCAAATGTGAATATTTTCCACATTATTTTTTATCGTATCAAAAAATTTCTTCAGTTTCCCTTGTTTCTAGGTCCGCTATCTCTAGTTTTTGGCTTCTAAAAGGTCTCTACTCTCTATCTTCTTTTTCCGCTCTAGCTTTTTTAGTGTCTAGTTTCTCCGATCTAGTTTCTCTAGTCTGTAGTTTATTTAATTCTTATCTCCTCTAGTTTTCTTAGTTGCTCTAGTGTCTAGCTTTCCTAGTTTCTTCAGTTCCTAGTTCTCCCAGTTTCTAGCTTCTGGTCTTCCTAGCTTCTCTAGTTTTTCTAGTTTCCCTAGCTGCTTAAGTTCTTGTATTTTTCAGCTCTTAAAATTTCTCTACTTTCTCCACCTATGTTTCCAGTTTCTCAATTTTTCAGTTCCCTTTGTTTCTGGCTCTTCTAATCTCTACTGTTTTTGGCTTGTAAAAGGTCTCTACTCTCTATCTTCTTTTTCTGCTCTAGCTTCTTTAGTTTCTAGTTTCTCTGTTTGTAGTTTATTTAGTTCTTGTCTCCTCTAGTTTTCTCAGATTCTCTAGCTACTCTAGTTTTCTAGTTATAACTACTCTAGGTTCTCTGTTTTCTAGTTTCTCTAGCCGTCTCCAGTCTCTTTGGTTTTTAGTATCTCTAGTTTCTAGTTTCTTTACTTCTTGTAGTTCCTCCAGTTTTTCTGGTATGCCCACTTATCAGTGACTTTTGTTTTCAGCTCCTCTAGTTTCTAGTTTCTCTGATTTCTAGTCGTTCAAAAGTCTCTTCTGCCTCTTGTCTACTTTCTAATTTATATAGTTTCTAGTCTTCCTGAGTTTAGTATTTCTGGTTTCTAGTTTCTCTATTTCCTTTAGTTCTTGTTGCATCTTCATTGATAAGTTCCTTCGGTTTATTCACTATCAATTTCTCCACTTCCCTAGTTTCTAGCTTCTATAATTTCTAGTTTCTCTAGTTCGTAAAAAAAGTCTCTAGTCTCTATTTATCCTTTCTTGTCTACTTTCTATTTTCTCTACGTGCCAGTTTTTCCATGTTCAAATTTTCCGCTTCTATAGTTTCTAGTTTCCCTGGTTTTTAAAATTTCTGGTTTCTAGTTTCGCTACTTAGTTACTAGCTTCTCCAGTTTCCATAGTTTCTTAAAAGTCTCTAGTTTCTATCTTGTTCTCTCGCCTACCTTCTAGCTACTCTACTTTCTAACTTCCAGTTTCCATAACTTCTAGTCTCTCTGGTTTTTAGTACTTCTGATTTCTAGTTTCTCCAACTCTTTAATTTCTCTAGTATATTCAATTATAGGTTTCTGTAGTTTTCAGATTCCCTACTTTCTGGTTTCGAAAACGCTCGAAATTATATCTCGTTTCTTTAGTTTCTAGCTTCTAAAATTCATTCTTCCAAGATCATTCTCATTCTTCCCAAATTTATCTAGTTTGTAATTTATCTTGTCTTCATCTTCTCTGAGTTTCTCTAGTTTCTAGATTATCTAGTTTCTTTAATTTTTAGTTTTTCTGACTTGTAGTTTCATATGATTTCGGGTAGACTTATGATTTCTTTAGTTCCTCTTGTTCTTCCAGCTTGTCTAGTTCATATAGTTTTTCTAGTTCGTATTTTCCTAATTTCTAGTTTTTGGCTTCTAGTTTTCTTAGTGTCTAGCTTATAAAAGTTCCCAGTTCCCAGTTTCTTTCTTTTATAGCTTCTCTAAATAATCTAGTTTATAGTTATCGCTTTTAGTTCCGCTAGTTGTTCTTCTAGTTCGTCTAGTTCAAATAATTGTTCTAGTTTCTACTTATTCTAGTTTGTATTTTTTCTAATTTCTAGTTTTGACTTCCAGTTTGTCGTCTAATTAGTAGTTTCTTTAGTGTCTAGCTTATAGAAAGTCTCTAGTTTCTATGTTCTATAGCTTCTCTAGATACTCTGATTAATAGTTGATCCGGTTTCGAGTTTCTCTACTTTCCACTTTATCTAATTT
>JAWQRJ010002188.1:0-14035 GCA_033557515.1 Diorygopyx duplodentatus | reverse complement strand
TAATCTAGCTGAACATTGCATTGTATTGCATTTCCAACAGCATATGACCTGCTTGGAAGGAGAGTAATTGGGGGCGTGCTGAAGATGCATAGAACATGATCTACCGCTGGTTTACCCTTTACCAAAAAATATCAAAGTTAACCCATTTTTCGACCATTCAAACCAGAATATCCCCTAAATACTAACTCTCCTTTAATACTTCCTATATCTCGGATCTTCAACGTTCGGTTCAAAGGTGTCCGAAACCTTTACCCTCGCTCAAAACCGTATTTAAAGCATCCTTCTTCAACGCCTCATCTCCCAGCTCCGTATGGTTCCCCGTCAGCATGGCCTCTCGAGCTCTCTACGCTCAGGCGGTACATCACTCTTTATTACTTCGTTAATTCGCATTCGGTCCAAAATTTTGATGGTGAGATTTTCGCATATCTGGACGAATTATTTTTTATAAATCCTCGAAAACACTTTTAGTTTAAATATGGGGTTAAAATACGGATTATTTAATAAATAAGAATATTATAGCACCCATCTAGCGGCAGAAAAGTTGCCTTTTTTGAAATTAATAAATTTCCCGTCTAGGATTTGGCTACATTATATGTTTCAAAAAAAAATTATTTGCTATTTTAGCAAATTTTATATTATATAACACTGTTTAGAGAAGATTAGGGGGGTAAGGGAAGAGAAAGTCGTGCGAGTGATCCACATCCACTCAGTTTATTTGATTTACAATTAGCTTACACAAGTGTACATGTAAAAATAAAACTAATTGTCAACGCGAATGAAACTTTATTATTATTTAATCTTTGATGTAACTATTTGACATATATATTTGACATATATCGCAATAAAACAAAAGGTAGTAAATATATCTTTTTAATGTATTTTTTTACAAAAGTTCAACATTTAAAGTTTTGGTTTACTGCGTTTTAAGAATCATGTCGGGTAATTGACGCCCATCATTGTCGATACACTGGTTGAACCTAATTCTGCCGTTTCTCATCACAACATTGACTATGAACATTGACTATGTTCATTTTTGCCATTTTAAACGACACTTGCAATGGTTTATAATAAAACATACTTATACTCCGCAATAATAAAGTATGAAAATATAGTAAACTTTACTCCAAATTATAACTGAAAGAGTATAGTAGAAAGCTACTATATGTATGCATTATCGTAAATACGTACATCGATGTGGTTGTTATTTGTTTGTTAGGTTATTATATGTTATAAACAAGATCTATCACTATAAGATAAACCATATTTTTCAAAAATAAGAGATTGATGAAGACGAAGAAAAACAGGGAACTGTGATAACGATGGCAGTGTTCGGAATTTTGTTTTTTTTTCCATGAAAATTCATGGATTATGTCCAGTAAAATTATTGGATATAATTTTTTTTAACGCAATGTTTCATTTGTAAGATAATTACAAAAAATCACTTAGGTTGACGGTTTGATTTTTTTCAATTTTAAAAGTTAAAACATACACTAAGGGAATCGTGATGGATACTTCACATTCAAGAGTGTGTATAAAACTTTGAAGCTTTATAAAGGTTTTCCACTAAAACGATTTTTTATTGCTAAAAGTTGACCTACACTATGTAACGTTCTTAACGTTCTCCAAGAATTCTATAAACGTACCCACTTTCATTAAAATATGGATCCGGAAATCCATATTCCCCCCAATTTACAGTTACTGATGAAATTTCGAAATGTCTGGAAAAAATATCTGCAATAAGTTTAAAACTATTTTAAAATCTCATGAAAAACTAGAATATACTTTTAAGTCTTACTATTCTACGAAATTGGTTAAGTATTAACAAATAACATTCTGTGTTCTCTAAGGATAAAAGAACATAAAACTTTTAAGTTTTGGGGTTTCATTTTAATTGTTTGTAGTTAAAGTAGGGAAAATGTCACTACTAACTATTTAACATTTAACTTCAGTGGCTTAAAATCGGTGGGAACAAGAAGCTACGAAGAAACTTTTCAAAAAATAACTAAATAAACCCAACAAAACTTTTATACTAACCAAGCATTGTTTTGAAAATTTGTAATGAGTAGACCGCAGTGATTTTAGGCGAACGACTCCCACCTTTCTCCACTACGCTTTGAGCAGATTATAAATTACTCACATGGATGACTCGATAATGCGCACGCAAAATATGCTCACGTAAGCTAGTATCTTGCTTGATATTGATGTAGAGAGCAAAAGTGGGTATATAACCTCGGTTTCTGATCCCAAGATAATAAATACTATTACCATTCTCTGCGAAAACTTGAATGTATTATTAGTGCTAGTAGAAACAACAATCCCATTTCTACTTCTTTTATAGTGAACTGAGTTAACTCTATAACTCTATATCATCTTCATTATCGCACAGTTCGCCATCGAAGTATTCGTCACTAAACTCAGTTGAAAATTATTCATCACAAGGTAATGTTTTTCTATATATTTTTTAAAGACATAAATACTAAATGTAATAAGCTGTGTTTAAATTTTGAAGTAGTTTTAAAGATATAAACTTCCAAAATGAAGACTGCCTTCTTGTAAAAGTTGCCTCTTCTATGAAGCATTGTCTTTGCCAAAGAACCATATGAGTATATGAGTATATCCATTTAGTAATATGCTACAAATTGAATGCCTACAGAGATTGTTCTTCGCACACTCCTCAAAAAAATGTAGTGCTGCGAACTTTTTCACATCTGCCTCTGCAAGGATAACCAGATCATCGGTATATTGTGATGAACTGCACAGCGCTGTGGTACTGTAGAAGGCCGTACAGTATCAGGTTCTATTTTAGTAGGTAGAGGACGCTCCCTGTGAATAGCAGCAAGCCTTCTAGTAGAAGAAGTAGATTTACGAAACATTATAAACTTTACTGGTTTGTCAGTATAAAATATCCAAGAATTTCCAATACAATCGTTAAACAAAGTAATACGCGATGAAAACGAGGTGATTAAAGAACGATTACACACTTAATAGGACCATCAAGCTGACGATGGTGCGAACAATGACATAACATAAATATTATCGCCAAGGAAAAATAAGCAACGTACTTTACCGCAACTTTCGTTCACTCACAACAGAAATTACAATGAAAGGAATGTTGAAATCTTCTTTTCACTTTCACGTGTAGTTAAATCGTAGTTATGAAATGTCAGTTAAATTTCCGTTATAACGCCATTGTTAGTCTATTGAAATGAGTTCATTTCCTCCCATTTATGCATATAGAATCTACCGGAGCACACCAATTGACACTTATGCAATAAGCAAATAAGAAAAACTATCAAAAAGAAATTGCATGCAACGCATATGTTACGTAATACCGACGTAATAACGCAAATAAGAGGCTTCAAAACACACTTCAAAAGGAAACATACCTACATTAAACCACCTTTATAACAAATTCCAATTAGTTGACTTGTTCATCAACATGTGTTGAATATCTCATCTCTGCAGATATTAAATTTAAATTTATTAAATTATTATGCACCCATAATGAAGAAACAGAAGATTAGTTAAGCACTAATATTCAAGAAAATAATGTGTAACGACAATTGTCAGGTATGAAATCCATGTCAGGTATGAAAGAATAAAAGTAGAAACGAAGAACACCTCTGAACTGTGGTGAAAAGAGATGAGCGAATAATCAAAACTAATTGATGGAAATTTTAATTCAATAATATTTACACGGAATCCACTATTTTTTTAGAATCTCGTCGTATTAAAAGATGATGTATTGCAATAACAGTAATATTAGAGATTCACGGTTAGAGATATTGTGTTTGCACCCTATAAAAATGTTTTACGCAATAAAATGTGCGTTTATTTATGTTATAATAAAACAACATTAATGTTCTACAACAACGTTTTATTATTCATAACTTATTCTTAAGTCTGTTATTGGTTTCAGAGCGCACAAGTCACACACAAATAATTATTTGGTCGGTATACGAGTTATGATTTTACTCATTATTTTTAAGCAATTTCTTAAAGCGACTGCAAGTAATTACTTGCTAGAATTTCCTTATATAAGAAGCTATTAGTAATGTATGGATAATTGTGTATAAGCAATTTCTCGCTTTTTAAGGTATTACGTAATTTAAGATACATTCCCTTTTTAATTTTTATTAAGGATGTGTTATACCGAAAATTAATACTTTCCCAGTTATTTAACTTGCTTGAGTTAATTGACGACCTGAAAAAAATTCATACGCTACATTTAGGTAGCTACGAAAAGTCCTGAGAACAAAAGACTGCCCAAATACCAATAGACAATTGATAATAGGAATGTGCACAACATATTAATTAATTGTTCACAAAAATAGTTCATCACGGATACAAACTCATTTTGCTTTCTATAACTATTTGTTTGTTGAGATCGGGCAGTGGGAACATTGGTAATGATAGGAGACTTAAATGCTAGAGCAAGAGACGACGTGATTAGTTACAGTCATTGGAAAGCTCGGGGTAGGAATGTTAAGCAGAAATGCTTGAGATTAATAGAATTCTGCTAATAGCAGTAGGAGCTGCTATTTTTTTTCACCACATATATATATATTCCATTATAAACGTCAACAGATATAGCAACAAACATCGTGTGAATAAAATGACTCAACATGTTGTGACCTTGTTGCAACCTTGTTACATTAAGCAGTCAAATAAACACTTTTCCAAAAATCAAATTTTCCATAACCCTGAAAAACAAAAGACGTTATCAGGTAATTTAAAGATTTTAAACGTATATTTACAAACAAGTTTTAAGCTATGTTTATCAAGGTCTTATACATTTTTTTACGTGTTTGTGAGACTGGACTGGTTTTAAATGCATATTATAATATCCCAAGAGATATAACTAAAATTTAGAAAACATTTTTTTATGAGCAATAAAATGGCAAGTAGCTATTTATGGCTCAATAAATTTTATTACACAAAATACAGCATGACAACGCTTCCTACGATGACCTCTGTGTAAAAATAAAAAAGATACTTTATGTTTTGTAGAGCAAACCAATAAAATTGTAAAGATCGAATGGTTGCATAGAAAACTAATACTTTTCCACCGTTTTCCCTTTGCAGATGGAAAGCTGGGGTAGCGTCATCGCTAAATTATGTCTCCTTACGTCAACCAATTGAGAAAGCAGCCTTCCTAACACCTTATCCGAATTGGATGGCTAACACAATTCCATCTAACACGACAACCAATTTGGATCCTGGTCACATCATCTCGACGTTTAGGATAAAAGCAGATGTCTGTGACAGGCTCTGGGTTATGGATACTGGAGTTGATGACATCTTAGGAAGTTACAACCAAATTTCCAAAGCAGCGATTGTCATCTACGATCTCAAAACTGACACCTTGATCAAAAGATATGAACTGAAGAAGACAGATGCTAAGGATTCATCGTTTTTTGCTAATATAGTAAGTTTTTTCCATTCCTCTTGTTCTGTCTTCTACTGTTCTTCTTTTTCTTTGTTGTAGGTTGTCGATGTTGACAAGGACAATTGTGACCAAGCCTACGCGTACATTCCCGACTTAGGCGGATATGGCATAGTAATTTATTCTCTAGCAGCAGACGATTCGTGGAGAGTTGAGCACAATTTCTTCCATTTCGATCCTCTGCGAGGAGACTTGACGGTCGGTGGAGTGAACTTCCATTGGACCGATGGAGTCTTCGGCATCGCGCTGTCGAACAAGCAGGAAAATGGACACAAAACCGCCTTCTTCCACTCGCTAGCCAGCACAAAAGAATTCGGCGTTTGCACGAGTATCCTGAAAAACATGACAGCCGCTACCAATCCGGACAACTATTATACTTTTAAATTGTTTGGAGATAAGGGGGAGGAGTCGCAAACATCCGCAAGCGACTTTGATCCAAACACGGAAGTTTTGTTCTTCACGCAATTACAAAAAGACGGGGTTGCCTGCTGGAACACGAAGAAACCACTGACGCACGAAAATGTGGCATTAGTTGCCGAAGATGGTGAAAGATTAGTGTTCACTAATGATATAAAGGTGAGAAAATTTTTATTACATAAATGTTAAAAATGTGAAAAAGTATCCATAATTATCCTGCTTTATCCCACTGCTATAGTCGTCAAAGTAATTGAGTACTGTCTTTAAACAATCTTCCCTTATTTATTTTGGTATTCTTTTTATATTCTTTCAGTTGGCCAAAGACGAACCTTATCTCTACATATTATCAGACAAAATGCCAGAATTCTTATACGGAAAGCTGGATCCATCCAAAATCAATTACAGGATATTCCGAATAAACGTAAACGAGGCAATCAAAGGCACCGTTTGTTCCGCATAATTCGCCTCCTAATCTCATTTTATTTTTTTTATTATGTACACTCATGTGTAATACAATTGAGCACATCTTACAACACAATATCGAAACTGACAACTCATTTCAGTCAACGCTTTTACACATAATCATAATTTTTGACAGTCAACCAATTTACGTGATCAAATATTAAGTGTACTGAATTTTATTACACACTAGTGTACCAGTACCTATATTATTGTACTCGCTAATTTAGGATAAGTAATAAATTGTTTTAGTTGTAAGTAAAACGTGTTTTTTTTTCATTATTTCCACATATGTTTGTATAATTAATAAAAATTTTATCGTTCAATGAGAAAATAATTCAAAGTCATGGCTAAGCAGCGCAAAGATATTGAAATTAATTTCTACAGATCTGATTACATGTGGTTTAATAAATGCAATGTGACCTTGGAGTGGTTAATAAATTTCTTTCTCATGTTTCCTTATTTGCAATACCTTGTTTATAGGACACCTTGATTGTGCACATGCATGACTTGTTTGCAGATTGTTTTGGAAAATTAATATGCAAGGCAACGTGGTTCGATAATAAAATACGCAATTATGTCAAAGTCAATACAGAACATTTAATGTGTGTTACAACACTTCAAAATAATATAATAATAACTGTCAAAGCTCTGATTTCAAAATCTGAAAAAGAACTTCGTATTCTATAGGCAAAAAAGTGTAAAATTTAACTTCGACCCCTAAATAAGTGCTAATAACTCAATATAAATCTATATAAAATACATTATATATATATATGGGGATGAAAAGTATTGTCTTTGCCTCCGAAAAAGTTAAATTATCAAAATTTCCAATTCTCCTCCTTTTTTGGAAGGAGGAGTCCTCTGTTATCTCAAAAAGTAAAATCCGATTGTAACCAAATGTATGTTAATAAAACGAGGACAATTTTTGTGTATGGTCTTCACGAACACCTACTACATATTTTCCAAAATAATTTTGTTTTTTCTTTCTTTAAATTAATTTTATTATCTGTTTATAATTTTCCATTACCTATTGTTGCCAGACAGCTTAGAAGTAAATAGTCGTGTATAATAACCTTCATATGCTTAAAATGCAGATAAAATTATGAAACGACCGCCTTAAAATGTATTTTTTTAAATAACAGAAATGTTAGATTTTTTTAAAGAAATATGTATTCATTGCAATAATTTATAGTAAATATTAAAACGAGTTGTTTGATAAATGTTAACTTTTACTATACATGAACCAAAAACACCGAATCAAGATGTCAAAATAAAATGGAAAATTCGAGAAAAAAAGTGGTAGTGATTATAACAATAATAATCATTATTAGTATTCAAATAAAGCATCAAAACCGAAATTAACTAATCTGGACATCAAACTGCATTTAAACCTAACATACCTTGATAAAAGTTGCGCAATTTTTGAAATATACGGTGTTTAAGTTCATTTATTTTTACTTTTTTTTTCTAATTTCCGCATAATCCTACAACATGACAGTTCAGTTTTTTGGCAAAAGGTTCCAATTAATGTGTAGCCTAAAGTGCTCCTTAAAGAAGCTATGACGCTTCAAAAGCAAGCCTTGGAAATTTTCATATAAAATAAATTTTGCAGGGGCTTCATTGTCAATAAAACCTCCATGTTGGTGTTGCTATTATGAAGTAATTTCATACATGTCGAATTTAAGGGCCACTTTATTTAATACATGTTTAGTCTAACCTGCAGCATTTCGGTGTTATTTAATATTCATCAAGAAAAGTGATACATCCAGCCCCGATCTTCCCAACAGATCCTTCGTTGAGCGGTTGTCGCTCTGGTTCGAGAACGAATCATACAAACCAGGCACGACTTAAGTCTGCTTTCCTCAAAAATTCTTCATCTTCACCTAGATTTCGCAGCAACCCTTTCACAAACTGATTTCGACATTTTGGATCGCATAACTTTTCAACAAGCTGAAACTACTGCCACCTTCACTACCACAACCCACATCCGAAAATTCAATGCCCTTCTTCTTCTTCCTAAACAGACTCTTACACCTGCTACTTTACTAAATACCGTCATAAATCATTCTTCCTACCCATTATCTCCTGACGAACAATCCATCCTATCCAAGGGTCCTAACTTCGCGTTGACTCCCAAATACATGCCCACCCAGAGGATTATTGCCAGTGTTGAGGCTGCTTGAGTCAGAATCCCTTTTAATGTATCTGATCCTATTCACCATGAAACCTCCAAAATCCTACAACATTCCCAACTTCCCAAATCCAATGTTCCTATGTCCAAATGGGCCGCTCTAAAGAACCTCAAGTCCAATCCTGATATTGTTATACTCAGGGCTGACAAGTGCAATATTACTGTTGCCCTTGACAGCCAAGAGTATGAACAGAAACTCCATTCCCTTAGATGTGCAAAAAATCATAATTCCTCACAACCCCAAATCCCCTCTCTGATGGTATTCCTGTATATGTATATAAGACTGTATGGTATTCCTAAAATCCACAAACCTAATATCCAACTCAGACCTATTGTTAATACCGTAGATTGCCCTACATACAAACAATACAAATACCTTTCCCAGATCCTAAAACCATACACCGGCAAAACCGACGACTTTGTCCTTAACTCCCAACATTTTGTCCAATGCCTAGATTCCCTCACCCTTGATGACAATGATCTTCTCATCAGTTTTGGCGTTGAGTCTCTGTTTACCAAAGTTCCTATTCCTCACTGAGTCACCATTATTCAACAAATACTACAGGCTGATAACTAACCTATTGACTTAGCCAATATGGTTAGTACGTGCCTCACCTCAACCTATTTCCAATTCCGTGGCAAGTTCTATCTGGAACAAGGATCTGGAGCTGCGGTGCGTTCCCCTCTTCCCCTGTCGTCGTTAACATTTTTATGGAAGCGTTCGAACAGAAAGCCCTTCTGTCCTATCAACAAAAACCTAAGAGCTGGTTCAGATTCGTAGATGACAGCTTCGTCATTTATTCACACGGTAGAGACTCCTTAAACAACTTGCTTACTTTCCTAAACTCCCAACACCGATACATCCACTTTACCATGGAGGTAGAAAGAGAAGGTCGATTACTCTTCCTTGACGTCCTAGTATCCCATTTACCCAATGGTAAAATAGGTCACACTGTTTATCGAAAATCCACTCACACAGACCCTTACCTCAACTTCCACTCCGATCATCACCCAGCTCAAAACCAAGCAATTATTAACACGCTTGTCCATCGTGCATTCCTTATCTCCGATCCTGTCTCATTGAGAAATGAGCTTCATCACATCACCAAAACCTTAACACGTAACAACTATCCTCCCCGAAATATCCAAAGAACCATAACCTGTTTTCAAAATGCAAATCCTAACCCATCACATAATATCCTACCCATGAAATCAAATCGGTAGCCTTCCTACGCCCTATGTCCCTGTGTCTATTGTGTTTATTGTATTATTGGACTACGATTGGACTCGTAAAAAAAATTATTATTGGACACATTTTGAAACAACAATTTTGAAACTTCTTTTCAATTAGAACGGTTGACAATTTGAAGAATTGACTATTAGCACTTTTGATAATTAGAACTAGAAAGTCCTACTAACGGTCTGTGACGTAAGTTCCAACCCCCCCTTTCACTTAAAACAACAACGATGCGCAATGGCTTCCCTTGTCTTTGTTGCATTAGGTAGGATGTTTTAAAATGCAATATATGATAAAAATATTAAAGATGCTTTGCAACTCAAGTACCCTTGCATTAAATTCGACCTGTCAACCTGCCAATTTTCAAGTTTAATGTAAGTTTAATGTAAGTATAATGTTTGTTTTCAAAAGTAATGCAATTCCAACCTTCATAAGTTTCGTTCATTTCTCACGAATACCGTGACACAAATATAGAAGATATAACCTTTTTTTTTAAACAACCTTCAGCGGTTCAATTCTTGTTTAGTTCTACACCACTACGTCAGGACGGTCAAAACGTCAGTTCCAGCTCCATTTCCACATTACCCAAAAATTTTAATAATAAAATAAACAACCTTCATCTACTATATCTGTGGCTAAAAAGGTAGGGATTGCTACACCTCCCCCCTTAAAAAGGAATTTTTTCTCCCCCCTTGAAAAAAAATTGAAAAATACAGTTTTGAAGTTTTGAACAAATTTCTCGGGATCTTCTAATTGCGGTTCGGCCACTGATAGTGCGGCTTATGACTGTCGTATCACCTACACCTATATTAGAACTCGATGGGGATTCAATGTCAAAGAGTTGTAACTGTTCGCTACGTGTATCGTAATGAGCTGGTCTTTATGGGCAGTTAACTGTATTATTGACGGCAAAGCGAACTTTCGGTGGGCAACATCCACTTTTACATCCCCTAAGATGTCCTTTACAGCAGTAGCAAAATAAAAACATAAAAATAATTACGATCCCATATGATAAATCTGAAATATATGTGTAGAATTTAGTTTCCTTTATACGCTTTTCTATGCTATCTGATGTTTTCGATAACTTATCTAACTTGAAACTAGCTGTATTTAAATCATTTAGATTAATAACTTTTTGCCCTTTTTTTCAAATGTAATATTAAGTAGTTTCTGATTTTCTAAAACATCACAACCATCCACGCTGAAATTAATAGGAGGTACATATTCTACGTTTATGTAAGAAACATAAGTATCTTTAGTTGTTAACATCACTTGACCTACATAAGCTTTACAGTTTTTACTTTCTCTTTAAAAGAGAAGAGCTAGTGAGGAGACCTCAACTAGTTGTTGAGGTTGCCACTTCGACAATTGGAAGTAACAAATGACAATTTTAAAATTTCTTTTCCATATTAGGACGTTTGATAATTGGGCAAAAAGTGCTATTAATGTGTAATGTGTTTTATTTACTTCTTATCATACAGTTACTTCATATTAGTTACTTCATATCATAAATGTTGATGTAAGATGTAAATGTATAAATCTGGATCTGCTTCAGAGGATGTTCTAATCGAAAAGATTCCTGAGTTGCCTCATTATTTTTACCTAAAGTAAACCTTCGAAACGAAATCTGAACATGCACATCACCACTTTACATTGTGATTATGGTTATGTTATAAAAAATCTCATAACAAGCCAAACCCGTCTACTTCGCGTTGCTATTTAAATTAATGTAGAGGCCTCTGTCAGCCCTATATTGTGAAAAAACAGTTTTTCCGAAATTCATATATTTTTTCGTTTCAAACATATTTTTAAAAGTATTTATTACACATAATTTAAATTGTAAAATATATATAGCAGTTTATTATGCATCCAGGATCACAAATCAATCTCTTATCGCACAAAGTGACAAGTTCTTTGTCCTACCCCCACAGTAAAATTAAATTATCATTATAAATGCACTACAAACAAAATAAGTTTAAATTACCTACTTTTGGATTTATTTATAATAATAAAAAAATTGTGCACTGTTGGTTGCTTAGACACAATTGAAAGATACAATGTATTTTTCAAACAAAAACCAGGGGCAGTGAGTGCGAGGAGTGCAACGGATATACGTTTATCTCTTTCCAATTGTAAATATCATAAAAACAGTTTTGTGGAGTTTTGGCCCTTTAGGCCTTTCGTTTGTTTTACATTGCAGGTAGAGTATTGGAAGGTATGGGCTTAAGGGGTTAAGTAAGTAAACTGAAGGAAAATTGATTTGAAAAGTCCTGTACCATTTTTGTCTTATTTATATTGTTTCAGAAAAAAGACTACATATGTTAAAAAGGGAAAAACTTCAGATAACCTTACGTACTGTGACGCCAACTCCGGATTGTGTTTTAAATTGTTTATTAACTCGAAAACTATTTACAATAGCAAATAAACAGGACGGAACTCCAGGAGTCGGTAAATCTTGCAGTTATCCTGCAAATCTGCTCGAAGATTGGGTCCATGTAACTGGCCTGCAAGATCGCCAGACCTCACTCGGATGGATTTTTATCTATGGGATCACATCAAAAGCAATATACATATATTCTACCACGATGAACTACCCTTAGTTCATTATTTATTATTCCCATTGATTTTTTTAGTAATGGGTTCAAAAAAAAAGAAAGTGAACATTTAACGAAGACCTACAGAAGGAATACCCGTTCATTGAAAAAAACTATAAGCGATTCCGATTATGGTGCAATACATGTTCTTCAAAATTTTCAATAAGCCATGGTGGACGTACAGATAGTAAACTTCATATAAATAGTAATAAACATAAAATGTCAAACTCTGCTGCTGTATCTAAATCGTCATTAAAGAATTTCTTCAAACAGGAGAAAATGGGTGATAAGGAAGAAGAATTAGCTGCAGTAGAAGGTACTTTTGCATACCACACTATTTGCCACAACCATAGCTTTAGCTCTATAGATTATACGTGCAAGCTGCATTGGTTAAGGCAGAAGCAATAATGTTAAATGTTTTCATGCCTTAAAAATGTTCATTTGTTTCAATCTTAACTAATGCGTCCAATCACAAGGAAATAAAACTTTCTCCAATACTTGTTAAATTTATAGATTGGAGTTATGGAGTTAGAGTAAAAATTTGAGAATTTAAATCCTTACCTGGTGGAACATCCGATATTGTCAGCAACTATTTAACTACCTCTCCCGAAGAAAATAATTTAAAAGAATGTTATTCGTCTTTGTGCCGATAATACGAATTATAACTTTGGAGGAGCTGATGGACGTGGAGAAAATAACGTTTTTGTTAAACTGAAACGAAACCTTAACCATGATTTAATTGTAGTCGGATGTGCAGCGTATATTTTCCATAACACTATAAGAATTAACATCAGCAGATATACTTATACTTTAAATCTTATACTGTTAGAGTAGAAACATTGAAAAAAAATTGCAACTTCGTAGAAACCGATTTTTCAATGATAGTAGGGTATTCACAAAAAATATGGGTTAGCATTACTTCTCGCTATTGAGAGGGTACTCCAAATGTTACCACTGAAGGCTTATTTTCAATCCCAAGAAAAGTGTCCGATTAAAATTTTTTTAAAATCCAGTGGCAGAAGCTTGGCTACATTTTATTAACACTCAGGCTTCAATATTTCATAAAGCTATTACAACAATTGAAAATCAAACTGCGTCCGTATTTAATGTAATTGGTTCAATGGAAGCTCTGAAAGCTTCAATATTGAGGAAGATAGAGGATAACTTTATTCTAATAAGAACTCTAGAAAAACTTGAAGAGAATGGAGACTGCTCTTACTTATTTGGAGAAATGGACAAATAAATTATTTCAGGATATGGAAACGTACAGCTTGATCATATTAAATGAAATCCCTTCTTGGAGTCAAGTTGAAACACCCTTTTTGTTAATTAATAAAATGATACTAAACCATAAATTATTGGAAATTGATATACAGGTTGGTCCATAAAACACGCCTCAAGCCATAGCGTCTACAGTTTTCATCCGAATTGAATGCTACCAAAACCAAATTGTATGGTTTGAAAAGGACTACAAACTGGCCACATCTGCATTTTTTTAAGCTCTTTTCTTCGATGACTAAAGATGGTCAACTTAATTTCTTTAAATGGAATGCTATATATGTTTTTATTCGATCTGATAGAGTTTTTTCTTCTGCATTCAGCCCTGTATCACAAGTTAAAAGTTGTTTTTAAAAAAGTTATTTAATTTAATTTAAATTTATTTATTTTATTTTTCAAAACTGTGAAGT